>PVIH01006204.1:0-114007 GCA_004025045.1 Sigmodon hispidus | reverse complement strand
TATTATTTGTGTTTCTACCCTTGATAAGCCATGCTTATGATTCTTATCCTCTGTATAGTTATTGTTAACTCTTCTGCATTTTAAATTCTTTTTAGTGTTTTTTTTTGATAAATACAAAAAAAAAAAAAAAAAAAAAAAAAAAAAAAAAAAAAAAAAAAAAAAAAAAAAAAAAAAAAAAAAAAAAAAAAAAAAAAAAAAAGGAGAAGGAGGAGGAGGAGGAGAGGGAGAAGAAGAAGAAGAAGAAGAAGAAGAAGAAGAAGAAGAAGAAGAAGAAGAAGAAGAAGAAATAAAATGGTAAGTTGGTCAATGCACAGCTTAGAAAACAGGCTAACTTCTCAGTTAGCCAGTCTCTGTCCTCCATACTAGATTCTGTCCAGAAAGATAAATAGAACATTTCTCATTACATTCAGCTCCTTGTTTTTGTTCATCTCAAGGTTCTATAATGAAATAGCTTGTTTCCAGCCATAAGATCACAGGTCTACTGCAGACACCACAGTGTGGTATAAAGGCTGGCCAGGTCAAAGCTATGCCTCTGTTCTGATTCTCTCTCTTTCTTAATGAACTTGACCTTTTGGCCTGCATTCCTTTGTTCACATAACAATATATTATTACATGCAGTCTTGGAAGTCTTTTCCAGTGCTGACTGACCTTCTAGAAGGTGTAAAACCCTTTAGTGTCTGCTTGTTCATTTTGATATTTTCCCCTACAGAATCTCTCTCTTTTATAATCACTACACACAATCAAGACAGTGTAATAGCCATCTCCCCTTATTCATGGCATTGATTTCCAAGGTTTCAGTTACTCATTGTCACCAGAGGTCCAAAATTATTAAATGGAAAATTTCAGAAATTAATAATTTATAAGTTTTAGATTATGAATCATTCTGCAAAGCATGGTAAAATCTATGACTGTTTGGCTCCACCCTGACCAGGATGGGTATCACCCCTCTGCCTAGCATATCCCATGATGTAGATCCTGTCCTCTACTATCACTAAGTAGTCATCTCACTTATAAATCCAATTGTGCCAGTGCTATGATGCCCAGGTTCCAGTGGTGCCTCCGTAGTATCCTGACAGTGAAGCACAATGCCTACATCTCATCACATAGCTATTTCTTTTCACATCACCACAGGAAAAAGAAGGGTGAGCACTACAGCACAATACCTCAACAGAGAAAAATATTATATAACAGGTTTATTGTTTTTATTTGATTATTAGCTACTGATCTTAATTTGTTTTCTAATTACTTGTATGTAGGCACAGATGTATGCCATGATGCACATATGGAGATAAAAAGACAACCTGTATGACCAGGTTCCTGTATATGGATTTTGGCAATCAGACTCGGTTCATCAGGCTTTGCAAAAAGTGCCTTTACCTATGGAGCCAGCCATTTCACCAGTTTTCTCTGGATATTTTGTGTGCCTGATTTATAATTAAATATTTTCCCATGTGTATGGATGAATAGAGAGCACACATGCAGTCAGTATTATCCTTGGTCTTAGGTACTGACTTCACTGAGGATTGTAGATCCACTGAGAGATGAATGTAAATCTAATATTCTTCTTGTACTTGCCAAGTGACTTCATTTATTTTTATTATGCAGTTTGAACAAGAAAAATCTTGCCAAGTGTAAATAATGGCAATTTTTATTTGTTTAAGCGATTAGCATTGAGTTTCTCCATCATATGGTGCCTTCCACAAGGAACACCTTAGTGTCTAAAAGTATTTTGAGTCATCACAATGATATCAGGAGTTGAACAGTGGCATCTAGTGGGTCATAGGCTGGGACACTCGAAAAAGCTATCAATCGCCTAATAGTCTCTATATCAAATGATTATGCGGTGCCAAATGCTGACAGTGAAAGACTGAGACCTGGGTTGACAGAACACATTGTTGGATCCTGATATTATTGTAAAAGGGAAACTGTGATTCAGTGAAACAAAGCACATTGAAAAGTGTATCTGTAACAATATGGGTTTGAAGCCAGGTCTGATATTGATGTCCACACTCATGACTCCTGCACCTGCTTTATCACCGTAATTAACATGGTCCAACATTCCTTTAAAAAAACAATAATTCTTGGGGCTGCAGAGATGGCACTGCCATTAATAGCATTGACTGTACTACCAGAGGACCCAGATTAAATTCCCAACATTCACATGGCAGCTCACAATTGTCTGAAGCTACGATTCCAGAATATCTTATGCCCTCTTCTGGACTAGGTGCACACCAGGCATGTACCTGGTACACAAGCATGAACGCAGGCAAGACACCCATACACATAGACATAAAGTATTTTTTTTTAAAATCATACATTTATAGAATGTGTTAATACCATGTTCATTTATTCTTCTTCTAACTTCCCCGCCACTAATGATCCATCCCTTTCCTTACTTTATCTGCTTTATGCCAGTCTTTCTTCTTTTAGCTATTTTTTTTCAAGAGAGATTCTCATTAGGTAGCCCTAGTTTGTCTGGAATTCACCACATAGATCTGGGTGGCCTTGAACTTACAGAGATCCATCTGCTTCTGCTTCCCTGGTGCTATAATAAATGGTGTGTAGCTATGTCCTCCTAATGAAACTGTGACCAGCTCAATGACCTCCTTCTGTTGTTGACAGCTCCTTGAGGACAATTAGTGCTGCCTATATGTGCATGAGTGTGTGTTCATCAACTAAGACATGAGCATCTCATTAGCAGCCATGCCCAAAGGATAGTGATTCTTCCTCTTAATATCAACTGTCAATAGCTTCTTTGCCAAGGATGGGGCCTCAGGGACCCACCCTATCCATGCTGTAACTTTGATTGGCTTGATTTTGTGTAAGCCTTGCCAGGCTGCTATGACTTAATGTGTGCAACAGCTATGCTATGTTCAGAAATCACCATGCCACAGCTCTCTCCTCCCCATTCCTTCTGCTCTTCTTTTACAGTGTTCCTTGGATGTGGGAGATGACCTGTCCACAGATAAGATAAAATGAGATGAGATGAGATAAGATAAGATAGGTTAAGATAAGACAGGATAAGATAGGATGAGATGAGATAAGATAACTCACAGTTACTTGGTGCTCTAACAAGCTATGAATCTGTACAATAACCACTAAGTACTTCCTGCAAAAAAAATTTTATTGCTCAAAGTTGGGAGTACCAAAAACCTATGTATATTATATTGAGAAGGTAATTTGACTGCATGACCATTTAGCAAAATAAGAGTAGGTAAGCAGATGCTTTTAAAAGTTGCACAACAATGTCAGCTTTGTAGTGGGATTCATAGGTTACCCAAGGAAGCACTTGTGACATCAGAGAATCCGGACCCTGATGAGGTGTGGCTAGAAACATTAAAAACAAAAAAATCCAAAAATCACCTTCCTGTTTGTTCCTGTTTTTCTCTGGGAGAAGACCGAACATCCAACACAAAAGTTCTGACTCTCCTAAAATTACATTAAGGTTACCTTATATCCATGAATGCTTGTTTAACCCTTTCATAAATATTAATCCTTATATAATATATTACATTTAAATAATTTCAGCAATACAGTTTCTTGGCCCAGTTTACTTATTTTACACTACCAATATTGTTTTTCCTTACCCTGCTACCCAGAAGGCAGTGTGGTGACTGTCCCTGCCACTCCACCAGCTATTTTGCCCGTGCTTCCAAGAAACACAAGTGAGGCATGAAACTTCTCTGTAATTTCCCACATGTTTCAGAGTGTGGGGTTTCAGATAGAGGCACTGAGCATCATGGGTAAAGATAAATAGACTCAAGCAGAGCATCCCTGATGACAAGAACTACCATGAAGCAGCACAGGATGATGCTGGGAGCCTTGTTTATATGTACCAAAGCTGAACCACAGGAGATAAAAGGGAAAGAACAAAGCAGCATGGCTTTCTTCCACAAGCCCTCTGGAGAACATTTCTGCTTTTATTTTTCTGGATTTTTTTAGGCTATTAGGTACTTCTTTATGATGAGGTTTTTAAACACCGATGATTAACATGCTCCCATTGAGCTTCTCTTAAGCGGAATATTTAGATCTTATATCTAGGAATCCTGCTTTTCCCCAGATGATTGAAATAGATGTGTAATTTTCTTCCAGGCTATGTACTTAATGAGACAAATAGAAATGCATACTGATTTTTTTTTTTTTACTGGCCTTCTACCCTGTATGTTCTCAAGGGAAGGATGATTGATTTTTTAAATTATTTTTATTTTCCATCAAAAAAAAAACCATATAGTTTAAAGCATCAAAGAATAATAAAACTGAATAAATGAAAATAGTAGCCTCTGCCATACCTTCTCCTCCCTTCCAGCACTCCCTGAGGGCAACCCCTTTGAACTACTTTTACTGTTTCATCAGTATTCTGCCTACATATTTCTGCATACATTATTATAGTGACACTCTGTGTTTGAGAGTCCAGCTTTCATTCACAGCAGTTCCTTCCTTTTGTGGTACACCCTCCCTGTGTCCCACCCCTCAATGGACTTACACTGGTTTCCAATCATTTGCCCAAACACTCAGGAAGAAATGCTTTTCAAAATTTATATCTGAAGAACTTCAGAAAGGTAATATCATCATAAACCATGTATTACTTACCACTCCCAGGGGAATCTGCAGCAACACCCTATAATGAAACACATTACATTTCTGCAACAAAACATGAATATTTGTATCAAGTAGGATAAATAAAGACTATAAATAGACATGTAAGCTCAGATCAGGGTTTGCCATCAATAGTGTTACTGTAGAGTTACAAAGATATGTTGATTTCCATAGCTGTTCTAGCTTCTAATATTTAGGATGAAGGAATATTGACTCGGATCATTATTTTATTAAATCAGTGATAGGTATTGACATATTATGGTATAACATATAATGTGGTATACATTTTATTTAGTGCTGGGGTACTTGGTTTAGGTGATAACAATCAAAATACCTTCAAGACATTGCAAAATGTCCCCTCTAGAACAGACTTCAAATTTTAGTATCCACTCCTGGTTGAGAAGCATTAGCCATTAACCAGACAAGACAAATCAAGTTGTTCCCGACAGAACAACAAACAAAAAAACACGACTGCTAAAATAATGGTGTAACTCTAAGACTCCTCTACTTCATCATCTACTATTTTTACTTCAAGTTTCTTTTCTTGAAGTTATTGACCTTGCTTTTATCATTAGCTTGATTTTGCTATCCTTTGATAAATGGTTCCATGTTCCTGCAGATCTAACAGGTGCTGTGATGGCTAGTCATGGTTGTCAGCTTGACATACCTGGGAAGAAGTAACCTCCATGGAGAAATTGATTCCATGACACACCTGGGAAGAAGTAACCTCCATGGAGAAATTGCTTCCATCAGAATGTACTGTGGTCTTGTTTGTGAGGTATTGTCTCAATTGCTGATTGATGTAGGAGGACCATCCTACTGTAGGTCATGTCATCACTAGACAGGTAGGCCCAGGCTATATAATAAAGGGAGCTAAAAGAAAGCCTTGGGAACAATCTAGAAAGCAGTGTTCCTCCATAGTGTGCACTTCAGTTCCTGCCTTTAGGTTCCTGCCTTGGCTTCCGTTGTTGATAGATGGTTAACCTATAAGCCAAATAAACTCTTTCCTCCTCAAGTTCTTTAGGTCATGGTATTTATCACAGAGCATAAAATATACTAGAAGACCTGGCTATCAGTATTTGCTCAGTGGTAGCCTCCCTCTTGTTCCCTAACGCAGGGCTGCTACAGGTTGACCTTGTGTCTGATTTTTTTTTTTTTGTCTACCTCTTTCTTATGTTATACCATTGAGTCACTATAGGATGTTCTTAGTACCTTCTAGACTAAGGGTGCTCAAGAAAGTTGGGAATTTATAATATCCTCTGAAATATCTCGAAAATAATACACTGCATCAAATGAATTTCTGGGTTGCTTAATATATTTAATGGCTGCTGACCTCACCTATTCCTCATCTTCTACTATTTTTGTTTTGCTTTTTGATGTAGGACCTTATATAGCACAGCACAGCCTCAAACTCTCATGTAACTAAGAATGGCTTTGGACTCCTCCTCTTCCTCCTCCTCAGCTTCCCAAGTGTTGGGTTTATAAGGCTGTGCTACTATGTCTAGCTAAAATCCTAACTCAGAACTGAAAAATCCATTCAACAACTGTCATTTTTGACACCAACTCAGGGGGCTTAAATAAGAAACTGTGAATAATATTAGAACACACTTTGTTACTACATACCTCTGAAAATGCCTTTAAAAAGATCAGTTGTGTTTAAAAGGCCCAAAGGCCAGCACAAAGCATGGGACACTGACCATCAGGTAACCTTCTATTCCTTACATTTTAATTTTCTGATTTTTAGCTCTGTGACCTTGGCTGCCTTACTTGAATTATTTGTCTTTTATTTCACTTCCTCATGTGTAAGATGGATACAGTAATAAAACTTACTTTATGTTGACAGAACATAAATGAGCAAAAGCAAAAAAGTCCATAGAGAGTGCATGATGGTTGACACTTTCTAGAAATTTTTAGCAATTACTGTTATTTTTATATCATCTCTGGTTGCTTAGGCCATTCTGAATTGTAGAAGACTTAATTAAAACACATCTTTTTTTATAAGCACAATTTAATAAGTGACACAGTAAGGTCGTCTCTAAAATAACAAGATAAATAATGTCAAATAACATATCTACCTATTCAGAAAGGCTAGCTTTCTCTCTTGTAGTCTAGAATATCCCTTTCCTATAGTGACTGTCTCTGCTAGGAGTGTAGCATATTAAGAATTTCCCATTGAGGGACAGTGAACCTCCACAGAAGTATAAGTTCTCACCACACCAAGAAGAGGAAAGGGGTCAGATTGTGTAGGTAAAAACAGTAGTGTATCTCTCTGAGTTTGTGATACTTCGCTCAGGAGGATATTCTCCAAATCCATCCATTTGCCTGTGAATTTTAGGATATCATTTTTTCTTACTGCTGAGTAGTATTCCATTGTGTAGATGTACCACAGTTGCCCAAGCAGCAAACCACAACCACTGAATAGCTTGGGATCAGAAACACCCTGGACTGACCCTTCAAACCCCAGTCCATCTATAGGAACACCTGACTCACTCTTGAGGGAGGGGGGACAAAACTGGATTTGGCCGGGAGTGAAGACTGATCCAAGCATTGTTGGGCCAGTGTGACCATAGTACTGTCTGCTCCCTGCCAAGGGAGTGGATGGGGAGTTGCAGAGAAGAAAAATGATCAGATGTGGTGGGAGGGGGAAGAGACCTTCAATAAGGATATACAAAGATGGAAAAAAAAATTCAGAGGGAAAGCTGAACACAAAGAAAATATATGTGTAGTAATCTTATTTGAATTTCCACCCTTGATAAGCCATGCTTATGATTATTATCCTCTGTATAGTTATTGTTAACTCTTCAGCATTTTTTTAAAATTCTTTTTACTGTTTCTTTGATAAATACAAAAAAAAATTATGGACCTGTAAAGATACATGTACAAGCAAATTTAAAGAAACTGGGCATGCTTTTTTTAGGAATATGTATGTATATTCATTAAAATATATGTTCACAACAACACAATCAATAAAAAAAGATGTCATAAATTTGAAAAAAAAAACAGTAGTGTAATGGAATGGCATGAGTTTGATCATTTTCAAAGCTAAGTTGTTTTTATCCTAGATAAGAGAATTAAATAAACACCAAAAGAAAGTGCCCAGAATTCCATGTAGAGGATGTAGTGAAGGAAAGCCAGCCAAAGGCATCTTCACTTGGTCAAATGACTTACCTAAAACCTTAAGCTTTTGTGATCATGGAGTGTGATGTCATCACAGAGTGGATTTGCTTAACAGATATTTTCCATATTGAATATTTGGCCTCACTTCTACCTTGCTTTGAGGAAAATTTTGACATTATTCATTTATGTAACTCCTGAAATAAAACTGAAGAATGGGATTGATCTGGGGCGGGTAGATACCTTTCAACCAGAAGGAGACATAAATCAGTTTCTGGGTCCATTGTCCTATGCTCACTAGAAATGATGTTGCCAATGTTCAACAATATCCACTTAGCCCCTTTTCTGATGGCAACTCTCCATAGAACACTGATCTAGAGCCATCTTCTGGTAAGGGTCTCCTTTCTCTTCCTCTTTTCTGCCTTCCCAGTAAACCAGAGTTTCTTGACTTACTGATACTTTTGGGTCGGATAAAGTAGAGAGAGGGTTGTACTATACAGTGATAGAAATTTGATTGCTAGTAACACTGTATCTTCAGGGCATAGCAACCAAAATACCTTCAAGACATTGCAAAATGTTCCCTCTAGAACAGACTTCAGATTTTAGTATCCACTCCTGGTTGAGAAGCATTAGCCATTAACCAGACAAGACAAATCAAGTTGCTTCCGATAGAACGTCAAACAAAAAAACACAGCTGCTAAAATAATGGTGTAACTCTAAGACCCCTCTACTTCATCATCTACTATTTTTACTTCACTTATAGCTTCTGTCAGATATGCCTGATGCAGGGAACACATCAATCAATACTTGTCAGTGTAAATGAGTTGATCAAATCTTCCTGGGAGTTTTCCCAAATCCCAAATCAATTTAACTAGCTGTTGGCTTTGGGCCATTCATTTCACCCCTATGAGACTCAGTTTCTTGGTTTGCTTAATAGAAACTGATATAAAACCCCTGCTAGTTCTAAACCACTAGGACTTATTAGGTTTCTGTTTTTACAGGAAGCCAAATGGCAGTACTGCACCCTTGTGAGGGAGGAGAGAGGCATTGTTCTCTAAGGAATGGCACACGTGTGGGAGGAGGCAGAGGCAAGAGCTACCGGGATTGGGTACTAAAATTTAATGTTTCAGTGTTTCAGACGCCATCTTTCAACACTTAGATGTCCAAAGCTGATTTCTACATTTCCCCCTCTTTTTAATCTTAGTAAAAAGACATCAAACAGCTAGAGCTCAGGTTTCCTGGATTTAAAAGTTCTTGCAGTGTGGGGTCAAAAGACAAAGATTACTTTCTCTCCATTTTTTTCTTACAATATTGTCTTTCTTAAAGCTAATTCATGGTTTTCCTCAATCTTCATCTTTAAGATTCTAAGGCTCAGTCTTACCACAGAAGATAAAGAGCTTCCCAAAGTGTTCATTCATGCCTGTGTGCGTGTATGTGTGTATATAGTGTGTGTGTGTGTCTGTGTGTTATATGGATATGGAAGACTGTGGATATGCTTTCCTGATGTAGTATGATCATTACTCTGTGAACTTATGTTGGCCTTAAATGTTTGTGTATTACATGTGACCTGAGTCAGGGCAGAGACTAAAGAGTTTTAGGCAGCAGAATAGACCAGATCAGTACACCTTATCTGACTTTTAGCCATACCATCTGTTGACACATTATTACCTTGATAAAATTAATGATCACAATGTAGTTAATAGAACCTCCTATAATGCATAGCCATTCTTCACACTACAAAGGAAAAACAGGGATTGTGAGACTACTCACTGAGTTAAGGGACTTGTCACAGCCTCATGATCTAAGTTCAATGCCAAGGATGCACATGAAGAAGGAAAGAACTGAATCATGCAGCATAGACTGATTAATAGATAGATAGATGATAGATAGATAATAGATAGATACATAGATATAGTAGGTGGATAAGAAAATACTTAATAAAAGATAAAAGCAAAAATCCAACCTTGTCAATACCTCCCTTTTCTAGTCACCCACACCCATACTGAGACCCTTTGAAGTAAAATTTCTCAAAAGAGCAGTCTATAGTTTCCCTATTTTCAAAGCCACTTTCTTCTTTTATCTTTTTCTCTGAAATCATGGTCTCCAGTGCCCTGACATCCACTGGTAAATTTAGCTATCACTTTTCCTTAACTTAACCAAATCGCAGCATTTGAAGCAGTTGGTTGCTCCATGGCCTTTGCTTTTCCTTCTGGCTCCATAGTTGCTTTCTCAATCACCTCTCCCCTACTTGTGACATTATCTCCAAACTCCTGCTCTTGGAGTGACCTAAGACACGTTGGAGCTCTTCCCTGTCCACAGTGAGTTCTTCCCTAAGGTAGCTTCAAAAGCTCCCTTTATGATAATCACATGATTACTTTCTTCCTTGACAGCATCAATGTCATCTTGATGATTGCAACACTTCTAAACCTGAGTGTCCTAACTTAACCAAAACCCCTCACCCCATGATAAAAGCTACTTAGGGAAAGAAGGGTTTGTTTTAGCTCACAGTTTGATGCTACAGCTCTGTATGGCAGAGATGGCAGAGCTGCAGCAGCATGAGGCAGCTGGTCACATTTCATCCACAGTCAGGAAGCCAAGGAAGATGAATGCTGGGTTTTCCCTTCTCAATCAGGCTGGAGCTCAAGCTCAGGGATAAGGCAACCCACATTTAGGGTGGGTCTTTCGTCTTCAGTTATACCTCTCTGGAAACACCCACAATGCCATGCCAAGAGAAGCTTCTAAGGTGATTCCTAATCAAGCCAAATTGATGATGAAGATTAACTGTCACACAGCCATATACCTCAGCTCCTCTGATATCTATTCACTATTTTCTCTAGCACTTATCACCTCTTATAAGAGATTATATAATTTCTTCTTAGTTATAATCTATCAATTGTCTTCCACAAGGGTATAAATTACTTGTTTCGCCTAATGCATCCCAAAGATCCACATGGCAGGCCCTCAGCAAATATCCTAGAATGAGTAAAAAGTCCAATAAGGTCAAGAAAGTTAAAGAATAACCATTATTGAAAATCTTAAAATAATTACTATTGATACTTTTGTTGATATGTTTTAAATTTTTTCTATTTTCTTTCTCTTGAAAAGTAGAATTATAACATTTTTTTATAGTTGATTTTGTTTCTTTTCATTTGACTACACTTTGTGGACAGGTTCTCACATCATTAAAATTCTTTTTCTGTGGGGAGATTTGTTCTGAGTCTGTGTCAGAATTTGCTGACTTCAGCTCCAAAGTCGAATATTAAATGATTGTGATTTTCTTTGCTGTTTTAAGCCTCTAACAATACTTGGGTATTTCAGGGTTCTACAGGAATAGAAAGTTTTACTTAATTCCACATCATAAGTTGTATAAGAAATATCAGTGATGTGAATGTCCTTTTATAGAAGTCTAAATGCATGATCTGGTGGTTTCCTTACAACAAATTGTTAAAAGAAAAATTATTGGACTTGAAGGTGTCAAAAAAAAGAAAACTTTCAAAAATTATTCTTCTGCATTACCAAGCTGTCCTTAGAAAAGTTTTAGCAATTAACACTTCTACCAGCAAGATAAGGCAGGCCTGCTATGTCTTGCCCACAGCAGAGTATGCCTTTTAAAATGTCAATTTGGTTTAAGGGGAATGTGGTAGCCAGCTTATTTTAATCAATATTTCTATGGTAGCTAGTGCATTTAAATGGTTTCATTTTTCTTTAAAAAAATAAACTTCTTAGATACATATATGTCATTATTATATATTATCATTATATGTATCATGTCAATGATACATAAATATCATTGTCAAACTTCCCAGGCTTCCTTTGTCTCATCATTTTCCATTTATAAAAAGGCTTCTGCATAAGACTTCTGGCACTGCAGCCATTTACTGCCATGATCTGTAGAACAGGTGGTGAAGGCTTAAAGGATTTCTGCAAGAAGAGACAAAAGGATGTGGAAATGCTGGCTGATGCAGAGCGTTACCCCCCCCCCCCCCCCCGCAAAAAAAAAAGTGCTTGGATGAGATTTGAAGGAGTAAGCTGAGATTGAAGAACAGAGAGGCTAAATTAGCACATCAGACATAATCAGTAACCAGTCCTCACTCGACTTCATATCAACAGCACTTGGCATAATTGATTCTCTCTTCATCTCCCTTCTGGAACTCACACCTGTGTTTCCTCCTGCCTCCCTAGCTCCTTCCCAGGATCCTTTGCTGAAGATTCTTCCTCAAGGTCTGCATCTTTAATGCTGGTGCAGCTCCATGAGTCTCTAATATATGACTCCCCTCTTGTGCTGTCATCTGACTTGTCTCTTGGCTGTAGACACTGTCTGGATGGTAACAGCTCAGACAGAACTCCAGCCCAGGCCTTCGCCCAGAACTACAGACTTTCATACCCAGCAAGCTGTTGACATGTCTACTTGGATGTCTGCTGTGCATTTTAAAGTTAATATGTCCAAATGCAAGCTGCTGCCCCCTCGCCTGCTCTCATTTATCCTGAAAAACAAAACAAACAAAAATAAAACAGATACTATTTCTACTTCAGGATTGCAACAGTCCCTTAACTTATTTTCTCTTCTTTAGCAATAAGAAAAATGATCTTGATTGCACAAGCCAGATCATAATTCAGTTCTGCAAAAGCGTTTGGTGCCTTCCAAAGTTCTTACAAAAGATGGTAATAAGAGCCTGAGTGTCCCAGATTCTACTCACCCTCCCAGCCTCATTTATTCCCACTTGTTTTCATCTCACTGGACACACTGCTTGCCCCTAAATTTCTCTGGAGACACAGTAGGTACCACCTCATTTTAATCCCTACTGCTTCATATAGACACCCCTGGGGGTTCTTCTCACTCCTTTAGGTCTTTACTCATATGCCACCTCCCTAGATAATCTTCCTAATGGTAAAAAGTAAATTAATTAATAAAAATAAAGCCACTGTATTCTTCCCTCCTGGGTGCTCTTATCACAGTTCTCTACTTTCTTAATAGTACTTATTACTACCTGCAACATTATGATTTAATCATTTATTTATTGTCTCCCTCTCTTGGTAAGACTACATGTGCCACACAAATGGCTGTTTTAGCTCAGGTAGTAAAGGTGCCTGTTACAAGTTTGGCCCTGTAGATGGACATGGTGGAAAAGAGAACCAGCTTACACTTTGTCCTCTGACCTCCACATGCATGCACACACATACAATAGATGAATGTATAAATTTTATAAGACTAGCTATTTGATTACTGTTGTTTTGTATCTCTCTCATTCAGTCTAGCCAAGAAAAGCTAATGTGTATTGTTGACAAAGATAAGTAGAATTATAAAAATTTGCATATAGTGAAAAATATTAAGATTTTTGTTATATTCTTTTCAGAATTTCCAGTTAGGCTTAACACTCTTCAACTGAAAGCTTTTCATCACAGAAGAGCTTCACTATTGATATAGAACTAGACTCTCTTCCCGGTATTTTCACTCTTTCCTTCCCCATCCTGAATCTGATGTTAGCTTTCTCCTACTTCTTTTGTATGATTTTCATTTAACAACAATGACAAAGGAAAAAAAAAAACCCACATTCAATTCTAAAACTCTTCTTAACATACCAAGTGTCATTAGTATACAGCTTTATCCTGTCTGAACAAGCTACTTAGTGTATTCTGATGCTGGGGGCAATCACTTACAAAATTAATATTTCCATATACTATGGTGATGATGATGATGATTCCTCAGCCATCATTAAGTACGTTTCTGGATCTCCTGGGAGCAAGTCTCTGGCCTGAAGAAGCATCATTCTACCTCTAAGCCTTCTTTCTGTGATGGATGTTGTCTTCATTTGAATTTCTATTGCTGTAAAGAAACACCACAACCATAACAACTCTTATAAGGAAAATATTTCATTGAGGCAGCTCACTTACGGTTTCAGAGGTTCCATCCATGATCATCATGGCGGGGATCATGGTAGCATGCAGGCAGATATGGTACTGGCTATGTCTTGATCAGAAGGCAACAGGAAGTGAATCATGGCATAGAGAGTACTTTGAACATAGGAGACCTCAAAGCCCGCCCCTATAGTGACATACTTCCTCCACCGAGGCCACACCTACTCCAACAAAGCCATACCTAATAGTGCCACTCCCTTTCGGGGCCATTTTCTTTCAAATCACCACAGACATCTTCAACATAAATGGAAAGAATTAGCTTTGGGTTTGCTACAAATCCTGCAAATATAATTTTTGAATAGACTATCATACTAAAAGTAGGTATAGGATCAGGTAAGAAGAACAACTAAGCAGTCGCAGAAAGTTGGAGACTATGTCTGTTTGTCCAAGTTGTAAAACATAAAAAAATTTAAGTAAAATGGCAAAGCTAAAACATCTGGGCCCCATAACAAGGCTGACTTGTATTTGATTCTTGAATTTGTCAACAACCAGTTGTGAAGACACAGCCGTGTGGATTTATTCTCTCTGAAGTACAATTTATTCATAAGTTGACTCTGCAAATGAGGAAGCTCCAGCTTTAGGGAGGGGCCCTCTACTTGGCTTTCCTGCAGTGAAAATCTTGTCTTCACAGGCCCTGCCACCAAAGTGGGGGTTCTTCCAGATGCTCTTTATAGCCACCCCAACATGTACTTAGGGAATGAGAAGACGAATTCATGAACTGATTTACAGAATTAGTCTTCCCTGCTTCTTACAAGAAAAAGGTACTATCTGATGTTAGTTTTCCTTTGAAAGCACATGTATTCATTTCTCCTCCTCTTCTTTATGTTAAAAAGAAACCATACATTTACATTTACAAAAATAGATAACCATAACAAATGGAAAGTGTAATTCATACTGTTGAGCTGATACTTAAAAACAGATAAAACCAGACGTAATAAATACAGTACTATACTTGCATACTGACACAGAAAATTCCATCAAATCAAAATCACAGTAAGATGTCACCTCAGCCTTTCAGGAAGGCTATTATATTAAAAAAAAAAAAAAAAAAAAAAAAAAAAAGACAGTGTTGTTTGAGGATGTGGTGCAATTGGAACTTTTACTTTTACACAGTGTTGGCAGAAAGGAAGAAATGGTGCATCGGCTTTAAAAGCAGTGTGGGGAGATCCCAAGATGGCTCAGTGGAAAAAGGGGCTTGTGGCTAAGCCTAACCAAAAGGAGTTCAGTTCCTCACCCAAAATTCACCCAATGGATTTATCCATCTAAACAACTTCTAACAATCCTCTATACTAGTGGTTCTCAGTCTTCCTAATGCTGTGGCCCTTTAATACATTTCCTCATGTTGTAGTTCACACCAGCCATAAAATTATCTTTGTTGTTACTTTATAACTGTAATTGGGGGGAGGGCTGGAATATAAGAGAGAGGAAACATATCACAGTCAATTCTCACCCAACCAATTTTTCAGGCCACACAGGGTAAAAGCTATCTTCAAGAGTCCTCTGCCTGGATGGTTGCACCTACAGAATGCCTGAATGTCTGTCTATGCCTGCCTTAAATATCTTCCTGCCTAATTGTTTCACTTCCGGGTTCAACTCTGCATCATAATCCTAGAGTTAGGATTAAAGGTGTGGCTACTACTGTTTAGTTATTAGGCCTTGAACTCACAGAAACACAGAAAGATCTCTGTCACCTGAGTGATGGGATTAAAGGTGTGAGTTACCACTTTCTGACACTCATGGCTTGACTGTGGATGATTCTGTGCTCTGATATTCCAGGCTGATTTTATTAAATATAAACTATATCAGCACACTGAACCTCTGGCACAACTCAGAAGTAAAGACTAGTTAATGTCTGAGGCTTGAGCTTTTGCCAATGAGAGATGAGAACCACAAAGCAAATCCCTTTGTCTCTATTCTCTGTATAAACTGCCCTGAAATGAAACTCATTTAACTGCTTAAAAATGATTCTGAGATATCAAGTTGTCTCATGTTAATTGATTGATACCACATAGTAGTCATCTTGGAGGAGACTCTTATACCAGCTGTCTATCTTTGCTGGTCTCTCTCCTGTCTATTAATGTTTCACTGGAATTGCATTCCTAAAGTGGCAGGCTACAAATTTTGTTCAACACTCTGCTTCTTGGAAAACTCTATAGCAAGTGCAGCCCTGGAATGTGGATCCTCAAAATGAACTTACTCATTTGATAACAATTGACTTCTCATTATGTGTGGTGGGTGGAGACTGCTAATCCTTGCATCGATCCATCCTTAGTTCTAAGATCTTCCTAGTGGTTAACTAGGATGGAGCAGAGCTGAAAGATGAAGCATTGGGTTATATGTTGACTCTGCTTGAAGTTTGAATGGAAGATGAGAATTGTGTGGAATGAGGAATAGGCAAGTGTCTGCTAACAGAACTGAAAGCTTTGCAGATGCAAAATTATAATCTTAGACTAGCCAAATCTTAATTCATAATCCCAAAAGTTTGTCTAGTAGGATTAAAGGAATTTATAATTCTTGGTGCTCCACGGCCTACTATGCAAAAAATAACGTGATTTTATAACCAGAAGTCATATCCTTGCAATGAAATTTACCCTCACTCCAAGCAAGACAGTGAAATGTAACTAGTGTTATGAATTATGATGTAAATACCTGTGTTTTCTGATGGTCTTAGGTGACTCCTATGAGAGAGATCCCAAGCCACAGGTTTAGAGCTGCTGCTGTATACAGTACTGTACCTATAGGCAGAAACAAGACATCATACATTTAAATTTTAAGAGAATGACTCTTATGTAAAGTGTTTTTGATTTGCTTATCTGCTTTGTTTTGTCTTTGAGACAGTCTCACTATGCAACCATTTCAGGTTTCCTACTGAATGTTTTTACTATGCTATTTAGATAAATAGAATAACCCATATAGAGTTTATCTTAATTTTCAAAATTGTCAAAAGTAACCAAGCCTCCAGTCCTAGTCTTTATGGAATGTGTGAACCATCAAATGGAGCTGTGGCTTGTTCCCAGAGCTACCTTCTCCTATGAATGTCTTGGTAAGTATTCTTGAATCCTTTCCTTTTAGCCTCTGTTTTTTCTAATTCTTGGAGTGACATATGTCGCTGGTCAGGTAAGCATCCCTTGGTTGACTCTGGTAAAGCTTAGGCATGAGCTTGCTTACCGCTCAAACAGTCCACACCCTCTTGTCTTTTCTACTGTCTCTTACTTCATCTACATGCCTTTCTTCCCTTTCTGACTCTCCCCCCCACCTCCACCCCCGCCCCGTGTGTGTGTGTGTGTGTGTGTGTGTGTGTGTGTGTGTGTGTGTGTCCCCATCCGTCCGTCCATCTGACTGCCCCCA
The DNA here is from genome assembly GCA_004025045.1 of Sigmodon hispidus. Lineage (NCBI taxonomy): Eukaryota > Metazoa > Chordata > Mammalia > Rodentia > Cricetidae > Sigmodon > Sigmodon hispidus. Next base: position 97,033 of record PVIH01006204.1, on the reverse strand, counting down.
TCTCCCTTCCTCCCTCCTCTCTCTCCCTCTGCCTTCCTTCTTTAAAATGAAAAGTTTCCTACTGGAGAAAATTAGTGATTTTGTTAGAGTACAGTAAACTTACAAAGATGTCTGTCTAAATAAAATGTCTAGGTTTGGCTATGCAAGACCTAGTTTCTGTTAGCAAAAGAATGGGGTGCTGATGTGGACACAGACAAGAAGAAACTCAGGCTGCACCACTGCACGTGGGTGAGAGGGAATTGAGGAGGGTAATGGAAGGCAAGGCAGACATCAAGAACCCGACAGAGACCAAGGAGGGAGGGCGACACACTAGGCTGTGTACACAGAGAGTCGAGAATCTCTGAGGATGTGGGCTGATGCCTTCTCTGCATGGTAGAGGCATATGGGACTAGCTAATCCAGGTGGAACATCCCCAATCTGAAGTCCAAAATATCTCCAAATTCAAACAGTTTGAATTCAGATGTGATGCTACAAATATGATGAGTTAAAATTAAAATGAAGGTACACTAAGAATAGTACATAAAATTCTCTTCAATCCTGTGTATTCATAAAACTTATTTACATTTGAGGCCCATCTCCATATCTCATTATGAATATGCAAATGCACTAAAGAAAAAAAAACAAAACCCTGAAACCCTTTTGACCCCAAGCCCTCTGGATTAATGCAAATAAACCCAAAGTGAGTTCATTTATCTTTTAAACATCATTGACAAGCCCTTCCAGACGCCATGTACACAGGGATGGTGGTGGAATCTGAGAAGAACCTCTAAGATCCAAACTGGTGAGAACTGCAAATGTGAACTGAGAAGAAGAACACACACACAGACTCTTTCCTTATGTGCCCGTAAAGAGACCATAAGTAAACCTGGAAATCAAACCCACATATGAAGAAAACAATGGAAAGTATCTCTCCCTCCCAAGTCAACAGATGAGCTCCCTGGTTCATCCTCCACCCACAGTGACTCTTGAGAGACCCAGCCAGGAGCCAGCTCCCATCTGCTTTCATTATTTTATGATGTAGTACAGGAAGATACTTGAAATTTCTAAGAACTAGAAATATGAAATGTGGTCCAGCCAGGATTTTTTTTTTTAAACCCAGGCAGTAGGCTTTCTGCCCACAGCTCTCCCATCTGCCCCAGGAATGGTGCCCATTTGTACCACACCGATTGTGGCTGCGGGGTTTTAATTGGTACTGAACACACAAAGCAAATGACACAGATGCATCCCCTCTGAGAGCAGAGGTCGAATCCAGCCATAGAGAGGGACTTTCAGCTCAGCCACTGCAGGTGACAGAAGGATGTCTCTGTCCTGAGTGTTTTCTCTTTCACCCAGTTGGCCAGGATTCTGGAACAGTTGACTCAGGTGGTACCCAACTTAGGCTGAGCTTTAGAAACACCTGGTGAGCTTTGCTGACGACAGGCGCTGGGTGTGTCCTCAGATCAAAAGAGTCACGGGCCAGGACTGGGGATAGCAGGAGCATCGATGCTTTTTAAATATCTTCCTGGTTATAAATGATAGGTGAAGGTGAGGCCCTCTGAGGTCTCTGGAAAAGTCCCTCTGTCCTTCACTCCCTCCCTCATGTCTCCTCCTCGCTCTCTTTTCTCCTTTTTCTCTCTCTCTTCTCCTTTCTTCTTTCCCTCTCCTCTGTTCCTTCCTCACCCCTTCTAACACTGATTTGTGACACTAACTGTTTTCCTTTAAGCACTCTATTCTACTTGTTTTTAAATTTTTTCATTTATAATATAAAGTCTTTTTTATTCATGTATCCCCCCGCTCCCTCTTCCTTCCCTCCTCCCAGTCCATTCCAGTCAGCCTCCAACCTCCCCCTTCCCCGTACCCCCAAAAGGGCAAGAAGTCCCAAGGTAAATCAGCTCAGCGTGGTGCATCCACTCCAGGCAAGTCTGATTTCCTCTTCATATTTCCCCAATATCAAAACTGGATTAGGTGTTCCTCTGAAGGGAAAGGGCTCTAAGGTGCCAGTCCATGCACAGGAACACAGTCTGATCCCACCCCTTTCCTCCAGGATCCACATACTGCCCAAGCAAATCAACAGTTGCCTACCCTTGGAGGCAGTGGCTGTTCCTGATTCAGTGAACTCCCTAGAGCCCCAGCCAGCCATCACTGCGGGAATTTTCCTCATAATCCCTATTCCTTTGCTCATACAGACTCTCTCTCTCTCTTTTTCTCTCTTTCTCTCTCTCTCTCTCTCTCTCTCTCTCTCTCTCTCTCTCTCTCTCTCTCACACACACACACACACACACACACACACACACACACACACACATCCTGCTCTCAGCTGGACCAGGAGCTCAGCCTAGTGTTCGGCCATGGATCTCTGCCTCTATTCATTGTTGGATGTAGGTTCTGTGATGACAGGATGATTATTCATTTGATTATAGGGGAAGTCCTGTCTAGGCACTCTCTCCACTATTGGTTGGAGACCTAGCCAGGGACATCCTGTAATTTCTTGGAGGTTTCCCTAGTACCTGGTCTCTTTCCAACCCCACATTGGCTTTCTCTATCAAGATCTCCATCTCTTTTTCCCCCTTTGTTGCTCCTCTCACTCAATCATCCCTTTCTCTCATGATTTGTTCCCACACCTTCTTGGTCGCAACCCCTTATGCTCCCAAATAACTCAGGAGATCTTTTCTATTTTCTCTTCCTAGGAAAATCTCTGGATGTCTCAAATTCCTTCTGATCCCAAGCCATTCAGGGATTATGGTTTGCAGCTTGGATATTCTTTGCTTTTTGTCTGAAGTCCACTTATGAGTAGATACATCCCATGCCTATCTTTCTGAGCTGTGATACCTCGCTCAGGAAGATATTCTCCAAGTAAATTTTTAAAGTTAAAACTTTCTTAATTTTTATTCCTGGTATCACTACCACAATTTACAGAGTAATGTACAGGGTGTAATGAAAGAAAAAGCTGCAACAGAAAAAAAGGCCCCAGGAAGGTACATCCGATTGATACTACACTGTGTTAATCAATAGCCACACTGTGGCCATGACTGTCCTGACAAGAACTACTTCCTGTTTAAGCTGCAGTAACTTTTGTGACTATGGATCATCATTCCTTCTGTGGTAAATTTTTACGGTTGCTCCTAGTTCTCACCTTTCCTAATGCTGCAGCCCTGTAACACAGTTCCCATACTGTGGTGACCCCGTCCATAAAATTACTTTCATTGCTACTTCATAACTGTAATTTTTCTACGGTTATTGGTCATAATGTAAAGACCTGTGTTTTCTGGTGTTTCTTAGGCAACCCCTGTGAAAGGGTCGTTCAAACCCCCTAAGGGGTCTCGACCCACAGGTTTAGAAGCCCTGCTCTAATGCATTTGGGGTGGCCATCTTAAAGTAACTTGCAGCTTTCTGACAACTCCCTAGGCTCTCCTGTTAGGAAATGTAACCCTTTCTGCTGTTTTTAAAAACTCTCTGCTACCACATCTTTCACTTCTACCACCAGATCCCTGGCCATTAGTACAGGACCAGTGGACTGCCTAAACTTTTACAAAAACTGTCCCCTTTCATGGGTTCACTGCTGCCATCCACTATAATTTCCAAAGTCATTATAGTTCCCACTACCACCAAAGCTAGCTCTGCCAAAATTTTTTCCTTCATTCTATCCATAATATCCTCCTCCATCACCACCATATCCACCACCACCATCGTCTCCTCTATTACTGTAACCAGAATCACTACCATAGTTGCCTCCAAATCCATCATATCTTCCAACACCACCTCCATTACTATCTCTGCTTCCTCCACATCCACCACCACAGCTGCCTCCTCAACCAAAGTTTCTACCACGACCAAAATTACTACCCCGACCTTCAGAGTTTCTTCCAGGACACATAAAGTTGCCAGATCATCTCCATGACCTCTCTGTCATCCCACAGAATGCATCCCTTGTTTAGAAAGGGTCTTTTCCATCTCATAATTATACCCATTATCAGTGTGGCATTTCTGAATAACAATTTTTATCGACTGTGTCACTATCATCCAAAGTTACAAAAGCAAATCCTCTTTTTTTTTTCTTCCAATTTGCTTGTCTCCTCTAATTTCTATGCTTTCAATTTTGCCATGATTTTTAAGGTAGTCTCTCATATTATATTCTTCTGTATCTTCTTTAATACCACCAACAAAATTTTTCTTCACTATTAAACAGGAGCTAGACTTTGCAGAATTCTCTCCTGAAATGACTCTTTGATTCCAGCATATGCCCATCAACCATTGCACTGTTCACCTTTCAACACAAGAGTAGGTCACAAAATCAAAACCTCTAGTACGGTTTTTCTTGGGGGGGGATTTTTCATTACCACACAGTCTATAAGTGTGCCCATTTCTCCAGATGTTCCCTTATGCTATCATCTGTGGTTCCAAAGCTTAAGTTACCAATAAATAGCTTCCTCAACCTTTCTGGTTCTTGGGATCATGGCTCTCTATTTTGAGACCAGACTTGCCTCTTGCAGCCTTTGTGCAATGGCCCATTCTACTTCTAAATACTAAAATATTTCCTAAGCCCCATGTGTTCTGGTTCCCTCCCCCTGGGGTAACGGGGCCTTGGTTTCTGATCCATGAATTTAGAGAGATAGGCAGCACTGTTCACCTATAGATATGTTATCTAGCTTCTTTCTGGCTCTTGGCAAAACAGAAAGGTTAGAAGATGAGTAAGGAAGCTGGAGAAACACAGACAGATGACTGGCAGTTCTGTTATGCCCGTGTGTAAGAATTTTCACCAGGGAGGCTGGACAAGTTGCTTTGAATGGGGATTTTATTGCTCCCTACATAGAATGGGAACCAGGGTCGCTCACCTAGCTCTGCACAGCAGAAGTGAGTAAGAGAGGGTTGCCCCAACAGGTGGGGGGTTTTTAAAGAAAAATGTACGTAATCAAGATACGACACACCTTGATGTTCTAGGATTGGGCAAAGGAGTAAGGTGCAGCAGCCATTGGAGTTTTCTGGTGCGAATCTAACCTTTGAATCTATTGGCTGCTGCAGAAGTTCACTCACAGACCTGGGCTCTGCCCCCAGAGTGAATCCAGGTCCTTACAGTTTCCCCATTATTGTAATGAGTGCATGCACCCATGTTTAGGTCCATATAGAATTCCAGATCCTCCAATTCAATTATTGAGTAAAGTATTCATTAAATAAGTAATCATAGCTCAAATAAAAACAACAGAAGCTATCCCTTACTCCCAAGTCAACAGATGAGCTTCTGATTCATCCCTTATCCACAGTGTATCTTAGCAGACCCAGCAAGATGCCAGCTCCCCTCTGATTTCATTAGTTTGTGATATTATTCCATGGCCCATGCTAAGTGCCAACTATACACTAATGAATAAGAAAAGAAAATACTTCTTTTAAGGGGGCAAAATGTAAGCGTCCAACTGCTAGACAAATTTTTTGAATTTCTGATAAAAATGTTTGAGCTGAGTCTTCAAGATTAAGTGGGAATTAAGAGAACACTAGATGGAGTAAAAAACAATAGAAGATGCATATGTGAGGAATGGCATACATCATGCTAGAATCTGCCAGTCATTCAGGGGCTCACTCACAGCCAGCTGAGTGCTGACTGCATGTCTGCGGTGAGGGAGCAATCCTGCTGTCTGCGAGGCGGGGAGGGCATGAGGCTGGGACTTTTTGTTCAAACTTGCTTTGATGGATCTATTCAGCAAAGGCTGATGGCTCCCACATCCTCTTCTGTTTATTCTGTTTTTCTGTTTTGTTTTCTTCCTTCCCTGCAGACTGGGGAGATGGAACCTGGGAGAGGATGGGAACTGAACCAATGAATGGTCCATAGAAGCATAGCCCAGACAGGTGCACACCCAGGAGGAAGCAGATAAAGGATAAAGATTTTCCATCTCTACAGGCAAGTTCTCAAGTCTTTGTGAAGACAGACTTGGAAATTTGAACTTTTAACAAATTCCCCCTAAGAATAACATGTAAGAGTCACTGTGGGAATCATTTTCTAGTTCCCAGGGATAATTTGAGCAAATGCCATTCTGAGGACAGTTGCCAATATTATATAGTAATGAAAAGGGTCAGGCATCAAAGTGCTCTCCTCTGTTAAAATGTTGTTTAACCCCCTCAAGAACCTTTATGGTAGGTTTATAACTATTCCACTGTAGAGATAAGGAATTAAGCTCAAGTGACTTTTTTTAGTCATACTATGTCAATGGTGGAGCTGGGATCATATCTACTTTTCATCTATGCCCTGTACCACCTTTAAATATTCAGGATTGTTAGCCAGGCTGACACTGAACTCTACCATGTTTTGTGGTCTCTATTGTAACACGTCCTCAATGGTATGGTAAGGCCATGAGTGTACAGGTACATGCTTGACATCTGGAGTCCTGGGCTGGGCGGGAGGAGGATATGCAGTAGATGAAACCATGGTTCACAGTATTTGTCCCGTGCTGTGGTTCAGATATCACTGAGAGAGGGCCCATGAAAGAGTTTACAGTGGGCTCTGGTGAGCTGATAGGAGCTACTTTTGTTTCTCCATCACATATAGCTTCACTCTCTTGTGATTCACGGCCTGCTCTTGGACACCAACAGCCAAGGTCATTGTGTAGGCATGGACCAATTTCCATGGAAGAACGGAAAAGGTAAATCTGTCGCCTAAACATCAGGGGTATCTGGAGGCTTTGGAGTGCTGCAATTGTGCTCTGGGTTGGGATAGTAAAAGGCCAAGGACATTTTATTTCTGTGTTTGGACATTATGAATGGAGCAGGAAGACACTTGGTGGAAATGAATAAGACCCCAGTGGGAGCCTTGCCATTCCCTTGAGCTTGATGAAGAGAAGATCTTGCCATTCCCATGGGTTTGAGCCGCTGAGATTCTTGACATGACCTAGTTCGTGTCAACAATATGCATTCACTCAGGATCTCCTTTGCTCCTCACAATCATGGAAAAAAGAAAGAGCTCCTTGTTTTTAAGCCTTATAACTCAAATATCTTAATCAATGAGAAAATTATCATAAAGACATACTGCTCAAAATGAGGACATTGTCTAACTGCCTTTCAGAGTGTAGTTTCTATTTCCTTCCTACCCTTATCCAGCCCAGATGCGTAATCAACTCACATACATACAGTAGTTAATTCCCTCCTATTGATCCTAATAGATCAAAGAATAGTAGAAAATGAAACATGGTGTAGTAGCTTAGGAGGCGCTTTACTGTTCCTCAGCCTAAAGTTTCAACCCTGGCCTCTTCTCATGTGATACTGAGCAACTCTGCCTCATCCAAAAGCTCCAAATAACTGGAAAGAAGACCAAACCAAACTGGCCTGAACTGAAATGTAATGTCTGTCCCAAAAGATTACAAAGCCTGCAGATACAGTGTGTCTTTGTTGTCTGTTCCAAGAGTCATTGTCACTTGGATCTGAGTTTTGGTCCTCAGCACTTAAATCTACACCCTCTGACTTAATCCTCTTCCTTTACTGTAGGAAAATAGCTCCAGGGGCCCCAGCTTCCATGAAAACAAGTATTGTAAGAGACTAGTTTTCCTGTTAGCTTAGGCAAATGCCTCAGATTTAGTACAAATAGAGCATAATTGTTCAACCTGGATCATATGCCCATCCAAGAGCCAATCTTTGTCTTCAGAAGTCAATATATGTTTGGCCAAACCAACTCAAGTCACACTCTATACCCTTTGCTAAGATACAGGCTAAGTTCATGTGATAATTCCTGGGTAGAATGTTGGAAACAAATCCTGCATAGTTGAAAAGCCATCAAATACTTGCTTCAGGGAATTTTTGTAAGGCAAATAATACACTCGAGTAACACACTTAGGAAACTACAAAGCACTTTGTGCTTGGCACATGAAATAATAAATGTTGGCACTTACTGAAGTTATCCTCACTAAATTCACACCTTCTGCATCCTAGCTTGTAGACTTGAAACTGCATCCTTGCTTGTAGACTTGAAATTGCATCCTTTCTTGTAGATTTGAAACTGCATCCTTCCTTGGGTCCAGTTTGTCATGAAAAAAAAAAAATGTGATGCCTTTGATTTCTTTCCTTCAAAGACATTTTTGACATTAGGATGTTGATGGATCAGAGCGTCACCTCCACAGTGAACTTTAAAGATGCAGAAGTGGAATAGCTGTACAGGTTCACACAAATCAGTGTCACTCCTGCTTCTTAATATCTACTCTCCACATATCCCACACCCCACAACTTCAGACTTGGGGGGAGAAATGTTTCCATATGAGCTGAACTATTGAGGAATGATGCCATCCTATCAGGTTTCATTCATTACAAAAATGAAGATAACTATGTCTCTTCAGAAGGATTGTTTGAAAAACTGAATGACAAGAAATAGGTGATGACTATATGCTTCTATCAGTAGATACTGCTTCTAAACCCTTAGAATATAAATAATTCAATCATCAACAGCCATATGTAAACTGTTCTTCTGGTATCTCCAGAATGAGGCAGAGGGGAATGAAAATTTGCCTAAGTGCATAGAAATGATACATGTGTTAAAGTTAAATGTCAATGTTTCAGGAGTGTCCAGAATTGGGGTTTTTTGTCATTCAGTTCCAACCTCTAAAGTAGGAGTGTGTCTGTGAATGCACCTAGGTCCATGCAGCCATAGCAAGAACAATGAGCAGAAGGCTTTACTTGCCTGCTCTATGTAAGCACCAGGTTCTAAGTGTATTGTAGATACTAGCCTACTTCTAAGAGAAAATTCAGTAATAATCCAGCTTTCTCTCCACATGAAGACTACTGTCTTGTCTTGGTTTCATTTTGGTTCCACTGAAGGCTATGTGGATGTATGTGGTCTTTGCTGCCTCCTGAAACCATGTTGATATCCATGGCCTGTACTGCCTCCAAGAGCCATGATGGTATCCACAGTCTGTGCTATGGCCAGAGGCTGTGTAGGTACCCAGGCTCCTGGTACAGGCCATGTTGATGTCTGTAGTCCATGTTATCACCAGAGGCCATGTGGATGTTCATAATCTGTGCTGCCAGCAAAGGCCACAATGGTGGCAGAGGTCCACGTTGTGGTCCACAGCCAGCCTTCTTGATGTCTATAGACTGTACTATTGTCAAAAACCATATAAAAGTCAATGGTCTGTGCTACCACTGACTGTAAAGAACAAGGAAGCCTCTTTTGCAGTGGTATTGATGACCACAGACCCAAAGTTGAGAATGAGAGACATAGAAGGCTTCTGTGACAAGCTCCCTCCCTCACCCTCATCCCCCAAAAGAAACAGTATATGCAGAAAGCAATTGAAGAAAACTCTTAAAAAAAACTGTGATAGAGAGCCTGAAGTGTAGCTCTTCGCAGTTGATGGTTTCTGGCAAGGGTGGAGGTGGGGAATGACACAGTTTTCTTTAAGGTGCTGGTCAGGTTCCAGCCCCTTAAGTCTGGCCATGCTCCAGTGAGTATATAAACAGCACAGTGTTTTGTTTTGTTTTGTTTTGTTTTGTTTTACTTTTGTTTTCCTTTGGGGGAGTCACAAGGGTGGAAGGTGGAAGACTGGGAAGTGAGTACCATCAGCCTGCGTTATGTGAAACTCCCAAATACTCAATAAAAATAGTATGTTGGGTAAATAAAGTATTTCAGTGTAGGGCCAATAAATATAATGTGCCAAGTACAGTAGAAAATTCTAGAAACATTTTGATTCCTGAATGGGAGAAGAACTAAGCCTTTGGGAGCACCATGAAGGCAAATAGCCCACAAGCCCCTAAAGCTGCCTCTAGAACACTGGATGAAGGGACTCTTGGATAAGCTAGCAATAATACTTTCAGCTGTGCACTGATTTAAAGTTTACAAAGCCCCATTTCATACGCTTTCTTTGTTTTACACACACACACAAACACAAAACAAAGGTTTTTATCATATTGCAACACATGATAATTCTGAGGCTCAGATAAAGCCCCAAAGGTAAGCAAATCCTGCATCTCCATTGTGTTCTGCTGTTTCCAACATTCCCTCTATTTTTGCTTATTCGGCATGTGACATAAATGATGGCCATTTATGCATGACTCCTGCTGTGTCCTGGTGGGAAGTTAAATTACTTCCCTTTAAAAAAGTAAATCAACTATGCCCATGACCTTTTTCTCACATCGATACCCTTATAATCTGCTGTAGGTTGTGCTGTCTGTTTGTCCTTCAGTATATTAGTAGCCCTTCTCCAAACAGCTGTGAAAATTGCAGCAAGCCATGTTTTGACTTCTTAAGAATGATGGTCAACTGAGATCTTCTTCAATAGTCAAACTAGATCAGGATATCATATCCCACCCTGTGCAGTTCTGGGTTCCTCAGTCAAGGTGGTGTGATCTACAGGGATTTGTCAAGAAACTGGCTTGTCAATCTTACAGCATCCCTCAGTACTAATCAAATACTTAGAGAGCTTCATTCCTGAAGCAAAGGTGTGCAAGAGAAAGAACATGTCCTGTGAATGCTTTCTCTTTTTATCTGTCAATAAAATAATAACTCTAAATGTTTTCTTCTGCCTATCTGCCTGCCTGATTTTATTTCCTTGCAGAATAGAAATCCATTTTGTGTTCCAGATGGCACAGCCTGGCATTCTGGTTCGGTGTCCTTTGTTGAATATATTATGTGTCCCCAAGAATCCTAGCCTAGCGTACTTACTACTTGCATTTTGTAACCACAATTTTATAATTCTTAAGAATTAAATCAAGCAACAATAGTAATTACTTCTTTCATTTTCAAGGAAGTAAGCACTGATTTTTAAATATACACTTTATATTTTTTATTTTAGGGTAACTTAAAAGCAAGATTGTTTTCCATGGTGTGATATCAAATTCAATTCCCCATCTGATAAATGCATTGAAAACAAGAGGGCTGAAAGAGTGTCTGTGTTCTCCTCCCTGGATGGACCAGGTGGACTCTTCATGCCTTGTTATCCACCCGCTTATGTCAGTAATTGCTGGAGTTATTCCATTCCCCAAGGTCCTTTCCAATTCAGCACTCTTCTCTCATGATCAGGCAGACATGTTTTACCAACACTAATTGCAGATGCAGAAACTTCCTTATCTGTATTCTCCTTTCTCCCTACTGCAAGAATTTTTGCAAGGACAATAGACTGTCCATTTGGTATTTTTTTTTTTTGTATGGACAAACCAGTCCCATGCCTCTGACACCCAAACTGATATTCCTTCCTGACTTCATAACTCTTTGCCCAGGTTTCACATGAGTCTTTACTAATGAAGAGACTTTATCTGAGTCCTGTACCTATATGAAGGTTAGCATCTAGGTTTATCATGGTACTTGCCTAGAAAGAAACCCTTGGGATTCTGTAAAGCTGGTGGATAAGGAAACCCATAGAATTCTTTTCTGGGATGACAATCAAAGAAAATGATACATGTACAACTTCATGTACATGCATTTGTTGAAGGAGTGTAGATATAGGTCTATCTCAATACTACCCCACATCATGGAACTTATCTCAACAAAGAAAAGGAAAATGAACTTGAAAAGATTTTCTTCAATAGAAAAGCTTCTTTGCAACTAATGAGTTTGACTTTTAAAAATGTAGACAATTTGTGCCTTCTATATTGGTAAATTTGGATAGAAAAGTTACTTAACATACCCAACAGTTTAATTGCATACTCTTTTCATTCAAGTCTTCAACTCAGAATTGAACCCTGGACGTCATTGCCTGACCCCAGGGGAAGTGAGTACAGAGTTAAGAGCTCAGAAACATGATCTCATTTCTTCTTCTGAATTCAAGAGCCCCAATTTAAGCACACATAAGCAAGGGCATCTTTATGGAAAGGAAGTAAAGCCCATCTGTTCCAACAGTTTATCTTGCTTCCAGAAGCCCCCATAACCTCTGAACAGACTGACATCTAGCTCCTCCCTTGTGACAATGCTCAGAATAAGCAGTTTCTAACTTAACTCTGTTACCAATGGAACATCTGGTGAACTTTGATTCAGAAACTCAGGTTGGTATAGAGGCTAGGTCTGTGAGTTTGGAACTCAGTCTTTGAGGTTCTGGGCTAGTCATTTAATCTCTCTAGGCTTCATTCGAAGGACTATTGTGTTGATGTAATGGGATAAAGATGTTTATCAATTCTTGATGTATGTGTGTTCACACTTAAACACATAGCAATTGCCCAACAGAGATAATCTATGTTAAAGTATCACATGGCTCAAAAAACAAAACAAAATGAAAGTTGCTGATCAATTTTAGTCCTCAGTTAGACTCATTAATGTAGACATGTTAAGTAATGGGGCTTTCAACTTTCTTCTTGCCTATCTATCAAGGTAACAGTATGGCTGCCAACAGCCCCAATCAAACCTCTGACCTATTGGTACAGGATTTCAGCTTCTCTATGAACCCAAGTCTTTTCAAGAAAGTGGGGACACTACAGGAGAAATGCAGTTTGTAACCAATAAATGGTAAGTAGTGTGAGCACATGTGTAATTTCATCCATATTTTGGGCATTTGGAGTAGAAACTGGAGGAAAGTGGAGGCTCTGTGAGATGTCCATGCTTCATATGGACTACAAGCATTTGAAAGGCCTGCGCAGTTATCTGCAAAGCCTGAGGGACAGATTTCTCTCTTGTACTAAAAGAGGAGCTGGGCAGTGTTCTCCACCTGAGCACAGCAGAAGACTGGAAATTAGCCTGTCATGGTAACACATGTTTAAACCCATGTGTCCTATTAGATTTGTGTTTGGGTGGTTTTGTCAACTTGACACAAGCTGGAGTCATCTGGGAAGGACAATATCAATTACTACAACATCTTTACCAGATTCCCCTCTAGGCAAGTCTATGGGATATTTTCTTAATTAATTATTAGTGTGGGAGGGCCAAGCACATTGTGGGTGGTACCCTTCCTGAGCAAGGGGTCCTGGGGTATATAAGAAAGCAAACTGCGCAAGCAGGAAGATCAAGGCAGTGAGAGACAATCCTCCATGGACTCTGCTTCAGTTCCTGCCTCCAGATTCCTGTCATGAGCCCCTGTCAGGCCTTCGAGAGGGACTATGACTGGAATGTGTAACCCAAAATAACCAAAATAAGTTTCTTTCGCTTGTGATCTTTACCACAGCAAGAGAAAGCTAAGAAGACATCACGTAAACTTCTGGGATGTATTTTAGCCCTGTGAAATTGATATATGCTGTTTGGCAGAAGTCTTTCTGAGGCAATGTATTTCAAGAGGTCTCTCCAGGAATACCATGATTACTGTCTTATTAAAACTCCCTTCTCTCTCAGCTTTTTGGACTTGGCTATGTGAGTTGAAGAGGAAAAAATAGACAGTAATTCTAGGACACTCATGGTATTGAGAACACTCAGGAAGATGTAATCAGTTTCTTTCCTATATATCACTTAGTCCAGTATAAACATTCCAGGGCTGAACATAGGCAGACACATTTCCATTTTTAAAGTAATTTCCTTAATTACAAAACCTGAAATACTCACATATTAACTTCAAAACTGTCCATGTAGAGTCCACCACCTTTTTTTCCTCATTCGACCCCACTCATTATATTTCAATTTATATAATTATATATTTGTGATTTTCTATGCATGTACCTACATATAATATTGCTTTTGTTTTCATAGTAAGATTTTCATAATAGTCTTCATCTTACTCTTTCACTTAATGATAAATCCTTGTGGTAGTCTGAAAGAAAATGGCCCCCAAAGGTAGTGGCACTATTAGGAGGCACAACCTTGATGGAGGAAGTGTGTCACTGTGGGGGCGGGCTTTGAGGTCTTTTTTGCTCAAGCTTCTCTCAGTTGTACAGTCAGTTGACTTCCTATTGCCTGCAAGATGTAGCACTGATGTGGGATGTCTTTCTGTATGCTGTGGTTATCATGCATCAACAAAAGGACTATTTGGACCTATCGCAGGCATCTGAGTAGTAGGCAGAACATCTGAGCATATATAAAGAGAAAGGAGGGTGGAGTTAGGGAGAGACACCATCCAGCCACCCAAGAATCAACATGTAAAAGTAGCACAGGTAAGGCACAGGCCACGTGGCAAGACAGAATAATGGAAATGGGTTAAGATGCAGGAGCTAGTTAGCAATAAGTCTGAGACATAGACTGAGCAGCATGTAATTAATATAAACATCTGAGTAATTTAGGGGGCCTAAGCAGGGGGAACTGGGAATTAGACTGGGCCAGAACTTCTTATTACATAGCACTCTCAGCTCCAGTACCATGTCTGCCCACATGTCATCCTGCTCCCCGTGATGATAATGGACTAAATCTCTGAAACTGTAAGTGAGCCACATCAATTAAATGTTTTCTTTATAAGAATTACCATAGTCATGGTGTCTCTTCACAGTAATAAAAACCCAAACTAAGGCAGTCCTGGATCTATAGTGATAGGTCTGCTTTATTCTTTGTGGTAGATGCCTGCAAGTTCAGGAACATGGATATGTCCCAATGTCTAAAAAAATAAACAAACACACAAAAAACTGTATTTTCATGCTTTGACTTAGCATTTAGAAGACTGAGGCAGGAGGATCCAAAGTGAGACTAGATGACATAGCAAGACCTTTTGTAGGAAAAAAAAAAAAAAAAACCAAAATGCAAAAATATTCAATGGCATTGGGTTGCTTTCTCTATTTTTGCTACTAGAAATTTCTCTAATAAACATCTTCAAACATAGTGTATACAGTGGCATTTCAATTGAGATGCCTAGAAATGGGAATACTGGACCAAAGGTCGTGTGTTCCTCCTATGGTGTTGTAGAAGACACTACCTCTCTCAGATCACAAACAACCCTGCCCTGGCCTACAAACATATGCTCATACCTCTACCTCTTTATAGCCTGTATGGCTTCTGATAGGTCCAAAAATTTCTTAAGATCTTTGTAACTTATTTTAAATCCTATATAGGTGTGTGTGTGTGTGTGTGTGTGTGTGTGTGTGTGTGTGTGAGTGAGTGAATACAGGTACACAGGTGCCCACAGAGATGAGAACTATCTGGTCCCCTGGATCTGGAGTGACAGATAGTTGAGAGCTTCCTGGCATGGATACTGAGAACCAAACTTAGGTCCTCTAGAAGAATGGTGAGGATTCTTAATCACTATAAATTTTCCTTTATGAAATAGCCTGGCTTATCAACATCATTTTAAAAAATGTCTCCAGAATAAAACTCAGGACAGTCTTTATATTCTGTTAAGTGTCAGGTACAGGGAACAGACTGTGAATGTTCTGATCCTAACTTCTAGTGACATAGTGTAATATAAGTTTCAATTAAGTTGGAGATTCATTTTATTTGAGATCCTAGTCAACTAAATCTGAAAATCATACTTTCACAGGATCTATTTTTAGGTCTTATCTCTCCCTTTTCCTAACATGCAACTCTTTTTTGTTTGCTTTACTAGTAGAAGTTTTTGTATTTTTCAGTTTATGCACCCATCTGATGTTTTTATATTGTTGCTAGAGCTGATGAATTGTTTTACTTTTGAAATCCCCTCTGCAACATGTTAATCATCTTTATCAATTTCTAAAGAAATAATGTAATCTTCCTTCAAACGTGATTCTCTCTAGCAGATTCCATTCCTTTTTTTTTTTTTTTTTTCTGGTCTTGGAAATGACTCAGAATTCGTTTCTATCAAGTCTACAATCCAATATCAGGCCAGAGGTAATATTCTCTCTCCTTTGCCAGAGTCCTACCCAGATGAGCTGAACATCTGGATCCACTCTATCGTCCCTCCCAACAACCATGCTGAGAAAGGAAGACACAGAGATCAGCTGCCTGGGTGTCGATCTTAGAGGGAACCTACAGCTCTCTGGTTGTCACAGCTTTCTCGATCCTGAAAGGGTTAAGTTTTTGAAGTGCTGATACTTTCAAATGTGCTGCAAAGAGGTGTGAAAAGCCCTTCTTCCTGTAGGGACCCCATTCATGGCCCTCCTGCCATTCTATGACCACTGTTGTCATGCTGTATGTTATGGTTTCTTGTATGTCCTCCCAGATTTTCCCTAAGGATGTACATAGAAAACATTGTGGTGACTGCTTCTGGTCTTAAATAGTAACATCCTTAATGCTTTCCTCCATCTTAATCTGTGCGTTAGTAAAACATCACAAGGACCTTTCAGTCTCTGCCCCTTGAGCTCATTCTCTTGCTTCAGATGCATTTCTGCATTATATTTTCTCATTGATGGGATTACATTCTTCCTTCAAGTCAAGGCTTTGTCATAGTTTAAATTTTGCAACAAAGCATCTGCTCCCATTATAAAATATGGGCCTTCCTGGGCTCTGTAGTCACGTGTGCTTCTGTACACCTCTCCATTTGTCTCATCCTAATCTCCTTTCCAGCCCTAGCACAGATGTTGGTGGCTACAGATGTCTTTCTCCTGGTTTTAAAGAAAATGGGCTCTGGGGTCTGAGGAATCTTTCTGTGCTCTGTGCTTTGGGTGGCTTTCAGACAAACTGGAAAATGCTGATTCACGCCATCTTCCTCCTGGAACTTATCATTTTCTTTCTAATTCTCACAAGCCACCTGCTAAATGATGGATTCTAAAAAAAATAAAATAAAAAGTGCTGTGGAGCAGAAGCCAGCATGTGCCAGCAGTGTGAGCCTCATCTTCATGCCCTTAGCAAACATGGAAAACAGAGATTGCCTTTCAATATTTATCTTCTTTAAAGTATCTTTCAGTATATGTAATTGAGTAAAATTATTTTTATCTGACAAACCTTGGGTTTTATCCATTTATATTGCTCATATTTTTCTACTTTCTCTGAATACCTTCCTAATAGGTAAAAAGGAATCAACCATTCCCTTCTCGTCCTGGCTTGGCTCCCACAGGTCCTGAAGTCTTGCAGTAGCTCCCTGTCTCTTCTCTATTTGTCTATATGAAAGCCTCCCGAGAAGAGGCACTGAGTCTAGTCTGTGCCCTGCCCCTGTTCACTTAGTGCATTTCAGAGCCTCAGCAGTGTTGAGCAATGACTAGAAGGGACGGCTAAGAGATCAGTGAGGCACAACTGGAAGAAGCAGCTGCAGGCGTGCAATCTTGTAGAAGAGAGAAGGGAGGGGCTGCTTATCATTACTTATCATTGTTTCTCTGAGATAGTGAAGAGAGCAGGCCTGGAGTCTGCAGTATCCTGATTCCCTCCCTTTGTTCTGTGCTGCTCGGTGCATCAGGCACATTAACGGACCTGTTGAGCATCATATCTGCCTGGCTTCATCTTCTCTGAGGGCCTCCATAATGACCTCCCCACAAGGTCTTTCCAAATACCAACAGGGAGGCTCCTGCAGTCAGGAATGTGCAGTGAACTCAGGAAGTCCTCTCCCTTGTCTACCACTGTACTTCAGAATTCTTGTTTTCCTTGATATTTTCTGGAAGCCTTGGCACTTCTTGAATGTCTCTATCTCAAGGATTTCTTTTTCCAGTAAGGGCATCACTGTCCCTTTACACTCCTTGGGTGGGATTCCCTCTCTTTAATTGCCAAATACTCTTTTAAACTCTGAACTCCTGGAAGTCCCTCTGCGGCCTCATATGTGACAGTCCCTGCTCCCTCTTTTCCCTGCAGGACCATTAACAATTGCACCGTTAGCATTTTATTTTTGACAGCTTCATCATTGTGAAGCTATCATCTATTTTATTGCTCTGGCAGCAATAACATAGGAGCTATCCTTTTATGAACTTTATGAAATCTGTATTCTGAAAGGTCACAGATGTGATCTCTAAAGTATTTTTGACCATCAGCTCCTAGGAGTAAAACCACTTTATGTACATCTTCCCCCAGGAGTTTAAAATTAATCTTTCAATTGTGAGCATGTACAACAACATTATAACAGAAAGTGCATAAGTAGCAAATATGTGTGTATGTATATATTCACGTATACACACATGTAGATTCATGCATAGACAGGTTGTGACATGCAGAAATTCATGTTATTTGTTTCATAATACATACAAAATTAGAAATAATCATGATGCATTGACAATATTAAATGTAGACAGATCATTGGATCAAACTCAGCTTCTTATCCTATGCCAAAATATTTTGAAATACTTTTTAGACATTGTGGATCCCTGTGAAGGCCCACTACACCCAGCTTTGGCAAGGGATTTCATTTCGAGAGAATTTGATGAGCTTTGTGGTTTACAAAATTGGAAGAAATGCTGATGAAAGCATTCAACCCCTGGAAGCTTCGAGTGCTATTCCAGCAGCCTTCATCAAACTGCTTTAGAGGACTCCGTGCAAAGGGAAGCCTCTTGGCCACTATGCATGTGGTCAGCTGTATCAAGGGGAATTATGGGAGATTTTCACATGCCGTCTTTTGCTCTGTGGCTTCAGATTCTCTGTGTGCCCATCACATGGTGGGCCGCACCACAGATGGGACACATTTTTTAGGAGTAAGTCGAGTCTTACCAAACAGTGCATCCCATCCTGTACAACTAGGTAGATAATGATGCCTTTCGCTCATTTGATCAGACCCTCACACTCACCTATAGAATTTACCCTTGAGTGTTTGGCAACATCTCTATTGTTTTCCTATAGCTGCCACAGTAAGTTGTTACAAATCAGGCTGTGGCGGGGCTGGAGAGATGGCTCAGAGGTTAAGAGCACTGACTGTTCTTCCAGAGGACCTGAGTTCAATTCCCAGCAAAACCACATGGTAGCTCACAACCATCTATGATGAGGTCTGGTGTCCTCTTCTGTAAAACTGTATGCATAATAAATAAATAAATCTTTAAAAAAAAAAAGAAGAACAATGGCTTGTCCTTCATTTCTGGAAGTCTGAAATTGGAATGACTAGGACCCTGTTCCCTCTCGTAGCTCGAAGTTCAAGTCGAGAAGTTGCTCTGAGTTTTTCAGTATTTTCAGATTTTCAGTGCCCTGTGATGATTGGTGTGCCATGTGGCAGTACCCCTCATCTTTGCCTATATCCATGTGCCTTCCTCCCTGTATGTGTCTGGGCCCTTTCTTTTCATAAGGATGCTTGTTTATATTGGGCACAACTCAATATGGTTTCATCTGTACTGAGGATTGAGAAATCCTCATCAATGGGCTCAGCTTTCCCCAAGCTTCCAGCCATCTGTTTCCCCATCCCATTCTTTCTAATGATCACCCATAAGCCTATTTAGAATTACTGTATTCTCCCAAAAGCTACATCTTTTGTTCATTATGACTAAGCAGTATTTTATTGAATGTTACCCAAAAAAAGGTGACATATGAAGAATGTTTTTTTTATATTCAACACTGAACTCACTTACGCTCCTACTCAGTCTGTGTAAAGTTTAAGATGAATGAATGAGTCTAGCCAAGACCTAGGGGTTTGAACTGTATATGTGTATGAATGTATAAATGCAAATGTAATTAATCATGATTTGGTTTCTGTAGCTGCAGTTTGGGTAGGTTATCTTGTGGTGATATATATTTAATAAAATTCATCTGCAATATTAGTCAACCACTGAACCAAGCCAGATCAGGGAGGGGTGGCCCACACCTTTAATTCTAGCTTTAGGAATATGGAAAGAGGAAGTCAAGAGAGGTGGGCTGACAGAGAGAAGAGGGTTGTTCAGCTTTTCTAGACTTTTTCCTTCCTTTTCCGCTGAGGACTCAGAGGTATTCTGGAAGATTCCTTGAGACAGACCTGAGGAGTTGGCTATGTGGCTGTGAGTGGTTTCTGATACTTCAGATTAATTTTATTAAGTATATATCACATTATCTAATATTGTTGTTCACTTTGAAACTTTGAGCTCTAATTTTTGGGTTGAATGTTGACCTCCAGGTGTCCTGGCACAAGCTTTACATTGCTTTCTTGTAATTTCAGGTAATCACACATTCCCCTCAGTCAGATGAGTCACTACAAAATCAATGGGTGTCCATCTTCCTCTTCACCTGCTACAGACACACACTGAGCAGCTCTAACAACCAATTTCAGCCTCTCACTGGCTGAAAGTCAGCGGAGCTGTGATTTTCCATCTTCTTGTGCCCTTCCATCCTTGGCATACAGAAGGTCTTTCTGAATAGGGCTCCAGTTTCTCAGGATAATAAGCCCAATGGTAGATAAATGGGGCCTTAGGAAATTCAAAAGCTTTTTGACAGCAAAGGAAACAAGTGATTGAGGAGGCAGCACACAGAATAGGAGGAAAAACTTTTTAGGGTTATACATCTGACTGAGGATTAATACCTAAACTCTACAAAGACATAAACATGCTAAACCAAAGACGGGTACCAGGAAGTGATAGTATGATTATGTACATGTGTGAACATATAAGGAGACCCATTATTACATATAATCAATATATGCTAGTAAAAATAACTAAAAGCCCATTATATAGAAAGCTTACATATATCCACAGGAGAAAAAATAACCAACTCAGTTTATAAAATGTGCTAATGAATCAATAGACAGTTCTCAGATGATGAAACACAAATGACCAATAAGCACATGAGAAAATGTTGAACCTCACCAGGTATCAGAAAAAATGGAAATTAAAACCATATGGATACTCCATCTCTCCCCAGTCAGAATGGAGTCATGAAGAAGACAAGAACAGCCAGACAATGGTGGTACTCACCTTTAATTACAGCACTCAGGAGAAAGAGGCAGCCAGGTCTCTGTGTGTTCAAGGCCAGCCTGATCTACAGATCAAGTTCCAGGACAGCCAGTGCTACACAGAGGAACCCTGCATCAAAAAACAAAAATAGAGAAAAAAACTAACAAATATAGTCACAGATGTGGATTAAATGGAGCTCTAATAGACAGGTGCTGGGAATGTAAAGTAGCCCAATTGGTATGGAAGTCATTATGGAGGCTTCTCGGAAAACCAAAGGTCTATCTGTCATGTAACCTGGGTAGACCATTGTTCAGTGTTTACCCAAGGGACTCCAGATCAACGTATCAAAGACATACTTGTGTATCCATAGCTACTGAAGTACTGCTCACAATAGCCAAGTTATGAAACAAAGCTAGGTATCCAACCACAGAGAGCTATACGAAGGTGGCATTTATATACAATGGAGTTTTTCCAGCTATAAAGAAGAACAGAATTACATCATTTTTCAGAAAATGGATGTAGCTGGAGATCATCAAGGTAAACTGGTTAAGCCTGTCTTAGAAATAGTGTATCTGAATCATCTCCCGTGGGGATTCCATTTTTTTTTTAGATGTATAAAATCATGTATCTACACATACTGTAAAAGTCTAAATGAAACTCTCCAAGGAAACAGAAAATACTAATATGAGTAGTCTAAAGATGAGGAAGGAACAGAGGAGGAATTTGGACAGGGTGTAAGACATGTTTACAAGAAAACATTCTTATGGAACACAGTAAATACACTATGAGTATAATACATACATATAAAATGAGTTTTATTTAAATACTCATTTTATAGGTATGAATGTTTTGCCAAATTGCATGATTATACCACATGTATGCCTGGTGCCAATGGAAGTCAAGGGGAGACCTCAGTTCCCCAAAAACTGGAGTTATGGATAGATGTGAGCCACCATGTGGTTTCTGGGAATTGAACCCCTGCCCTCTGCATAAGCAACAAGTGATCTTAACTTCAGAGCCATCTCTTCAGTTCTACAATAAAAAATAAATAATAATAATAATTTCATCCAAAATAAAAAAAAATCCGTGCTTCAAATTTGAACAATACATAGGTATGTCTTCCTCTGACTTATTTGCCCCACTCCCTCCCACAAGGTCTGAGCCTCTTCTAAGGAGTACATTATATCAACATCTAGTCCCGCACACCAATGGCTCCCAGTCTGTTGGTCATACCTCTTAGCCACCAAAGGATGCTTTCACAGAGGTCAAATATAGGATATCCTACATATCAGATATTTACATTATGATTAACAACAGTAGCAAAATTACAGTTATGAAGTAGCAATGAAAATAATGTTATAGTTGGGGGTCACCACAACATGAGGAACTGTAGTAAAGAGTCTCAGCATTAGCAAGGCTGAGGACCACTGCCCTTCAGCCTACCATTGGGTGTCATAAATGAAGTAAACTCCTAAAAAGATTTTTTAATCCACCCAGGGCATTTAAATGAATTGTGACAGAAGTAAAAAACGCAGTATTGTTTATTTGATGTGTTCCTATAATTTTCCTCTCATTAGTTTGTACCCAATAAAATCTATGATTTGGGTTATAGTTTTTGTGTGGCCTAACATTATATTTAAACCTGCTCAGGACACTATGGGCACTGATGGGGTGGTAAAAGTGGAGCCTTGATGTTGCACACCAATTTCTGGAATTTAAAAAAGAAGCCTGGTCACCAAGTTAATCCCTAGTATTTAACCTATTATTATTATTATTATTATTATTAAAAAGTCATATTATTTTTTTATCCATGTATGCCCTTGTTCATGCTCCCTTTCCCCTCCCGTCCCTACCAATCACTCACTCGTCTCTCCATCAGTTTATCTCCTCCCCAGCAAGGACAGGAGGTCCCAAGGTCCCTAGGTGGCTTAGTTCAACATCCACTCCAGGCAGATCTGCTTTCCTCATCCCCACATTAAGACCAAGTCAGGTTCTCCTCTAGAGGGAATGGGCTCCAAGGTGCCGGTCCAAGTTGTTTCAGATCCCAAGCTGTTCAATGGTTGTGGTTTGCAGCTTGGACATGCATAGCTTTTTTTGTTTAAAGTCCATTAATGAGTGAGTACATCCCCTGTTAATCTTTCTGAGTTTATGATACTTCATTCAGGAGGATATTCTCCAAATTCATCGATTTGCCTGCAAATTTTAGGATATCATTCTTTTTTACTGCTGAGTAGTAGTCCATTGTGTAGATGTACCACAGTTTGTGAATCAGTTCTTCAGTTGAGGGGCATCTAAGTTGTTTCCAGGATCTTGCTATTACGAATAATGCTGCTATGAACATAGTTGAGCTAATGTCTTTGGAGTATGAATGTGCATCTTTAGGGTATATGCCCAGTATTGGTACTGCTGTGTCTTTGGGGAGACTGATTCCCTGTTTTCTGAAAAACTGCCATACTGCATTCCAGAGTGGCTGAACAAGCTTACACTCCCACCAACAATGGAGGAGTGTTCCCCTTGTTCTGCATCCTCTCCAGCATAGGCTGTCATCTGTGTCTTTTATCTTAGCCACTCTGATAGGTGTCAGGTGGTCTGTCAAAGTTGTTTTGATTTGCATTTCTCTGATGGCTACAGATGTTGAGGAATTTTTCAAGTGCTTTTCAGCCATTTCTAATTCTTCTGCTGAGAATTCCCTTTTTAGTTCTGAACCCCATTTTTTGATTGGGTTATTTAAGGTTTGGGGCTCTAGTTTCTTGAGTTCTCTATATTTCAGAGATCAGTCCTCTGTCACTTGTTAGGGTTGGTGAAAATCTTTTCTCACAGCAGTAAGAAAAAATGATATCCTAAAATTCGCATGCAAATGGATGGATTTGGAGAATATCCTCCTGAGCGAGGTATCACAAACTCAGAGAGATAAGCAGGGGATGTACTCACTCACTAGTGGTCTCTAAACAAACAAACAAGAAAAAAAAGCCAAACATGCCCAAGCGGCAAAGAACAACCACTGAACAGCTTGGGATCAGAAACACCCTGGACTGACCCTTCGAACCCCACTCCAACTATAGGAACATCAGACTCACTCTTGAGGGAGGGTGGACAAAACTGGATTTGGCCAGGAGTAGAGACTGATCCAAGCATTATTGGGTCAGTGGGACCATAGGACTGTCTGCTCCCTGCCCAGGGAAGGGATGGGGAGTTGCAGAGAAGAAAAATGACCAGATGTGGTGGGAGGGGGAAGGGACCTTGAATAAGGATATACAGGGATGGAAAAAAAATTCAGAGGGAAAGCTGAACACAAAGTAAATATATGTGTAGCAACCTTATTTGCATTACCACCCTTGATAAGCCATGCTTATGATTCTTATCCTCTTTATAGTTATTGTTAACTTTTCCGCATTTTAAACTCATTTTACTGTTTTTTTGATAAATACAAAATAAAGAAGGAAAGAAAAAAGAAGATTTTCCTGTCTATGGGAACATTCTAAGAGAGAAAAAAAAAAAAAAAAAAAAAGAAAATCTTTTCCCATTCGGTAGGCTGTCGTTTTTGTCTTATTGACTGTGTCCTTGGCTTTACAGAAGCTTCTCAGTTTCAGAAGGTCCCACTTATTGATTGTTGTTCTTAGTTTCTGTGCTACTGGTGTTATATTTAGGAAGTGGTCATCTGTGCAAATTTCTTGGCGGATATTTCCCACTTTCTTTTCATCAGGTTCAGTTTGGCTGAGTTTATGTTGAGGTATTTGATCCACTTGGATTAGAGTTTTGTGCAGATCTACTTGGATCTGATCTTCATTTGTGCAGGCTTGGATCTATTTGCATTTTTCTACACACTACCATCCAACTATGCCAACACCATTTGTTAAAAATACTATCTTTTTTCCACTGAGTATTTTGGGCCTCTTTGTCAAAGATCAGGTGTTCATAGGTTTTGGGGTTTATGATGAGATCGTCAATTCGATTCCATTGATCCACAAGTTTGTTTTTATGTCATTACCAGGATGTTTGTATTACTGTAGCTCTATAGTATAAATTGAAGCCAGTGATGGTGATGCCTTCTGAGGTTCTTTTGTTGAGCAAAATTGTTTTGGCAATCCTGGCTTTCCTGTTATTCCAAATGAAATTGAGTATTGTTCTTTCAAGGTCTGTAAAAAATTGTGTTGGGATTTTGATGGGAAGTGTGTTGAATTTGTAGATTGCTTTTGGTAGGATTGCCATTTTTACTATGTTGATCCTACCTATCAGGAACACGGGAGATGTTTCCATTTTCTGATATCCTCATCAATTTCTTTCTTCAGTGATTTAAAGTTTTTATCAAAGAGACTTATTACTTCTTTGGTTAGAGTTACTCCAAGGTATTTAATGTTACTTGCAGCTATTATAAAGGGTAATGTTTCCCTTATTTCTTTTTCAGCCCTTTTATCTTTAGTGTATAGGAGGGCTACTGATTTCTTTGAGTTAATCTTGTATCCTGCTACATTGCTGAGGGTGTTTATCAGTTGTAGAAGTTCCCTGGTAGAATTTTGTGGATCACGTATGTATACAATCATATCATCTGTAAAAAGAGATAGTTTCATTTCTTCTTTTCCAATTTGTATTCCCTTAATCTCCGTTCATTCTCTTATTGCTTTAGCTAAAACTTTGAGAACTATATTGAATAGATAAGGGGAGAGAGGACATCTTTGTCTAGTTCCTGATTTTAGTGGGATTGCTTTCAGTTTTTCTCCATTAAGTTGTATGTTAGCTGTCAGCTTCTTGTAAATCACCTTTATTATAGTTAGATATTTTCCCTGTATTCCTGATCTCTCCAGGACTTTTATCATAAAGGAGTGTTGGATTTTGTCAAAGGCTTTTTCAGGGTCTAAGAATATGATCATGTGTTTTTTTTTTCTTCAGTTTGTTTATATGATGGATGATGACATTTGCCGTTTTCCATATGTTGAACCATCCCTATGTTTCTGGGATGAAGCCTACTTGATCGTAGTGGATGATGTTTTTTATATGTTGTTGTATATGGTTTACCAGAATTTTGTTGAGAATTTTAGCATCAATATTCATGAGGGCAAATGGTCTGTAATTCTCCTTCTTTGTTGTGTCTTTGAGTGGCTTGAGTATTAGGGTAATTGTGGGCTCATAAAAAGAGTTTGGCAATATTCCTTCAGAGTCTACTGTGTGAAACAGTTTGAGGAGTATTGGTAATAGTTCTTCTTTGTATGTCTGGTAGAATTCGGCACTGAAACCATCTGGACCTGGGCTTTTTTTACTTGGGAGGCTTTTAATGACAGCTTCAATTTCCTTTAGGGTTATAGGTATATTTAGATATTTAATTTGATTTTCATTTAATTTTGGTAAATGGTACCTGTCCAGAAAGCTGTCCATTTCTCCTAGGGTTTCCATTTTTTGTGGAGTATAGATTTTCAAAGTATGACCTGATAATTCTCTAGATTTCCTAAGGGTCTGTTGTTATGTCCCCCTTTTAATTTCTGATTTTGTTGATTTGTATACTCTCTCTCTACTTTTTGGTTAGTTTGGATAAGGGTTTATCTATCCTGTTGACTTTCTCAAAGAACCAACTCTTTGATTCATTGATTCTATATTTTGTTCTTTTTGTTTCAATTGTACTGATTTCAGTTCTAATTTTGATTATTTCCTGCTGTCTACTCTTCCAAGGTGAGTTTGCTTCTAATTGTTCTAAGGATTTCAATAGTTCTCTAGTATGGGATTTCTCTAGGTTTTTCATAAGTATCTAGTGCTATGAATTTCCTCTCAAGACTGCTTTCATTGTGTCCTACAAGTTTAGATACATTGTGGATTCATTTTGGTTAAATTCTAGGAAGACTTTGATTTCTTTCTTAATTTCTTCCTTGACCCAGAGGTGGTTCAGTTGAGTGATGTTTAATTTCCATGAGTTGGTAGGCTTTCTGTGATTTTTGATGTTGTTGAACTCTAACTTTAGGTTATTGTGGTCTGATATGATACAAGGGACTATTTCCACATTTTTGTATTTATTGATATTTGCTTTATGACCAATTATGTAGTCAATTTTAGAGAAAGTTCCATGTGGTGCTGAGAAATATGTATAATACTTTGGGTTTGGGTGGAAGCTTCTGTAAATATCTATTATATCCCTTTGCATCATAACCTCTGTTAGACTCCTTATTTCGCTGTTGAGTGTTGGTCTGATTGACCTATTCAAGGGTAAAAGTGGTGTATTGAAGTCTCCCACTATTATGGTGTGAGAGTTAATGTGGGATTTGAGCTTTAGTATTGTTTCTTTTATATAGATAGGTGCCCTTATGTTAAGGACATAAATATTCAAGATTGAAATCTCATCTTTGTCAATTTTTCTTGAGATGAACAGGCAATGTCCATCCTGGTCTCTTTTAATTGATTTTAGTTTTAAGTCTACTTTGTTCGATATTAGGATAGCCACCCCAGTTTGTTTTTTAGGGCCATTTGTTTGGAAAAATTTTTCCCAACCCTTTACTCTGAGCTTGTGTCTATCTTTAAGGTTGAGGTGTGTTTCTTGTATGCAGCAGAAGGATCACTTCTGCTTTTGTATCCATCATGTTAGTGTGTCTTTTTATAGGTGAACTGAGTCCATTGATACTCAGGGATATTAGTGACCACTGATTAATATTTTCTGTTATTTTTGGTGGTGGCTTGTATGTATTTCCTTTCTCTTCTGTGGGATTATTGATTATTTGTAGTTTCAAAGGTGTATCTGGGATCCTTATGTTGGCATTTTTCCTCTAATGCTTTCTGAAGGGCCAAATTTGTAGATAGGTATTGTTTAAGTCTGACTTTGTCATGAAATATCTTGTTTACTCCATTTATGGTAATTGATAGTTTTAGTAGTCTAGGTTGGCAGCCATGCTCTTTTAGTGTCTGTATAACTTCTGACCGAGACATTCTTGCTTTCATTGTTTTCAGTGAATAGTCAGGTGTGATTCTAATGGCTCTGACTTTATAGGTAAGTTGATCCCTTTTTTCCACAGTTCTTAACATTTTTTCTTTGTTCTGTATGTTTTGTGGCTTATTATGTGGCGAGTGAACTTTTTTTGGGGGGGGGTTCAAATCTGTTTGGTGTTCTGTAAGCTTCTTGCATCTTTATAGGCATTTCCTTTTTTAGGTTGGAAAAGTTTTTTTTCTGTGATTTTATTGAATACATTATCTGTGCCTTTGAGCTGGTATTCTTCTCCTTCTTCTATTCCTTTTATTCTCAGGTTAGGTCTTTTCACGGTATCCCAAATTTCCTGAACATTTTGTGTTATGGCTTTTAGTCTTCATTGACTGATATATCTATTTCTGCTGTTGAGTCTTCCAGTCCAGAGATTCTCTCTTCCATTTCTTGGATTCTGTTGGTTATGCTTGTATCTGTAGTTCCAGCTCTTTTCTTCAGGATTTCTGTTTCTACCTTTGCCTCAATTTGTCCCTTTCTTATTGCTTCTTTTTCACTTTTTAGTTCCTACAATGTTTCTTTCATTTTTTGGTTTTCCTTTTCTTGTTTTTCTTTCCAGGATTTATCTCTTCCAATTTTTTGTTTGTATTATCTTCTATTTCTTTAAGAAAATTCTTTATATCCTTTTTGAAGGCTTTACTAATCTTCATAAAGGTGTTTTTGCTGCTGTTTCCTTCTGTTTCCTCTTCATTGCTCTGTTCAGGTCTTGTAGTTGTAGAACCATCAGTTTCTTCTTATGTTGCCTTGTTGTTGTTTATATTGCTATATGTATTCTTGCACTGGTGTCTCCCCATGGCTTTAGTGGTTCACAATTAGTCAGCTCCTAGTCAATTGTGGCTAGAGGGCTTGTGCATCTCCTGTCTGCTCTGAGCAAGGAGTCTGTTCGATCTTTGATTCTGCTCTGGACAGGGGACTGAATTTCCAAAGCCCTCAGTCCTTGTCTGATGAGGCAGTTCACCCTGGAGATGGGGCCCAGCTGAGTAGGGCCTACAGCCTGTCTGCTGGGAAGAATCTGAGATCAGACCCTTGGGTGCAATCCCCATCCTGAAGAGGAATTCTCCAGACTGGGGCCCAGGGGCTGGAATCTGCTCACCTTTGACTCCGTTCTGGACAGGAATGTAGTTTCAAAGCCCTCAGTCCTTGTCTGATGATGCAGTTTGCCCTGGAGATGGGGCCAAGCCGGGCAGGGTGAAGGGCCTGTCTCTGACTCCGCTTCTATATGTAAGACTGAGGAATAGAAAAAGAGGTCATGAGAATGGTACTTTCCTTGGTAGATGTGAAAGTAATCCAGCACACTTTCAGAAATACATCATTGTGATCATTGTTTGAAACCTTACATATGCTCATCTGTATTAGCAGGGTGAGTCTGCCTCTAAGGATTTATGCCAAGGGAGTGATTGCAGGTGTGACATAAAGATGTACTATGAGAACACCATTTATAGCATTTTTCCAAAAATTATATCTTGCCATTATAAATTGTCAGTGGCTGTTCCGACATTTAGTACAGTCATGGAGAGTATGGATTGGAAGACATAAAGTATTAGAGATGAAAAACTTAGAGTCAGGAGGGCAGCTGCCACAATTTTATTTCCTTTGGGCTTTTTATACCAAGCAAAAGGGAGACTCAAGTGCAGACAGGTGTAAACACTTCTTCAAGTCTCAAACATGAGACACCTGGTAACCATACCTTTGGCTAAAGCGTGCTATTATGCAGCCTTAGCGGGGAGGGGGATATGGACACAAGCTCAGATTCTCTAACCTTGAGTCCAAATGGAAACACGCCATGATCTGGAATTGTTGTGGGCTCCCACTATAAATAATAATATTATAAATATAATCATTCATATTATCACTAAACAAATAATACTTTGCCCATAAAATGCCACTAAAAAGTTTTCAGTACTTATCTCATGACACAATACTTGTTTCTAAACAAAAGCAAACAAGCTTTCAAATAGTACTTAACATTTGCATCTGTAATCACATAAATAAGATAGAAAGGACAACCTGTAAGGTTAACTAAAAAAAATCCTTATCCCATAACATTATGAAAAATCTTTATTTTTTACTACTTTTCACTTTCTCTACAGTGAATATGTAGTACCTTTTTAGTTAGGACATATACATTACTCCAAGTATCCAATAAAAACTGTAAGCATGCCTCTTTCAGATCAGCCATCAAGGATATCCCAGATTACATATTGTTATCAGTCAGTTCCTTTCTTTATAATTGCATGAGCTTTCTTCTGGGGCCCCTTAACTCGGTCACATCTGTTAGTTGTTTACATCCATCTGAGATTTAGCTTAGCTGAGCCTTCTATGATTAGAAAGGCACTTCAGTAAAGGCCGTAAAGCATCTGGTCCTTATAGCCCCTTTCTGTCATTATGTTGGGAAAGTGCCCCACACCAAACATTTTAATCAACCAGGAGTACCGTTAATGGTGTAGCTTTTAGATCATTATAGCTGTCATCTGTTCTCACAAATCAACAAGATTTTCAATGGCCTCTGTTGAAATTAATAGCATCTAAGTAAGCCAACAAAGGTATAAATAAGATACCAAAGCACGTTTATGAAATTGTAACAGACACTGAAGGTGTGAGGTCATGCTGTTCTCTATGCCACAGACAAAGCTATTGTATTTAGATTGGAATGCTGATAAACCATGTTCAGATCTGAGAACATCCTCAATTTAAAGACTTTCTCCTGTAGGTAAGATGTGCTGTGTGTCTCTATAAAAGCTTAAATGGTCCTGTAGCTAGGTCAAAGGCTTCAGAATAATGCTGTCCTTTTTATTGAGATGTGGATTTGGTAGTTTATGATCCATGCAACAGAATTTGGTACATGGCAATCGCATGCTGAAAGAGTGCTGGAGAGTGCAGGCAGAATACTGTATACATAATAAATAAAGTAAAAGGAGTGGTATGGCTTGAAGCATCACTCGGTCTCTCCCTGGTATTGGTTTCCTCATCTGCAGGCATGGAGTTAAATGCTGTTCTTTGGCTTTCCTTCCCTAATGAGTGTTTGTGAAGCAGTTATTCTAATGCACCAAAATCATGAGCCCTTTTAAATTTCATTTTGATCGGCTAGATCCATAGTTAAAAGTGCTTGCTGTTCTTTCAGAGAACCAGAGTTCAGTTTTCAGTACTCAAGGTGGATGGCTCACAACGACATATAACTCCAGCCTCCAATGCACCTATATAAATGAGGCATTCATTCCCACCGATACATACACATAAGTGAAAATAAAGTAAATATCAAAAACAAATAAACACAATAAATTGTGTGTTTGAAATTCATTTGATTTTAGATTGGGTGGCTGAGAATGTCTCTTTTTAGAAATTATACATATTTATTGTTATACAAAGAACTTGCCACACTGAGACAGACACAACAAATGTGTCCTAGTTTTCTTTCTCTTGCCATGACAAAATGCCATGACCAAAGCAACTTATCAATAAAAACATTTAATTTGGAGGGCTCACAGTTACAAAGGATTAGAGTTCATGAGCATTATGGTGGGAACATGGGAGCAGGCAGATATGGGTTGTGCTGGGGCAGAAGCTGGGAGCTCACACTAGATGGACAAGTAGAAAGCAGAAAGAGAACTAACTGCAAATGACATGGGTTTTTCAAACCTCAAAGCCTCATCCCTACCATGACACACCTTCTCCAGCAAGGCCACACCTCCTAATTAAGCCTTCTCAAATAGTTCCACCAACTGGAGACCAACCATTCAAAATAAGAGCTTCTGGAGCCATCCTCATTCAAACCACCACAAAATGTGTCTAGGAAAATCCCCTTCTTTATACCTATTTAAAAAACATAGAGAAAACCAATGTAAGAAAAATTATGGGACAGTGACAGTTACTTTTCTTACTAAGAGAATTATTTTTCTTGCTATTCATATTAGTATCTCTCTGAACATACCTTTACCCCTATACTGTCCTTCTTGGTGCAATCATGCTACATCAAGCAAATGACCCAGAGTGGAAACTCAAAACAAGCTGGTTACTCACTGGCATGCCAACCTACAAGTAAACTTCAGCAGCCTGTGTTGCCCAGACTTGGGTGTTTCCATCTGTTAAAAAATAAAAATAAAAAATAACTTGTTGGATTTTGAAAGGCTTTCCATAGCATGCCTGTTGTGGCTTCCACGTGCTGTGCAGTAAATGCTGGTTTCTGACCTTCCCTTTCCTTTCTTTTTCCTGTGCTCCAGCTATTGGGAAGATGAATAGCTGATGATTCATAATCCATTCCAAGCAAAAAAGATCTGGACCTTGAATATTTGGGTGAGACTTCAGAAAACTCTCTTTCTGAAAGCAAGAGCCATGTAAAGCAGTAACTTGATTCTGTGTCCCTTCCTCATCTATGAACAAGGTTTTACAGAGACAGCTGGACACAGCCAACTCCTGCTTTGTGACCAAGAAGAGGTTGAACTGAGCTGGCTAAAGGCCAAGGGTAACTCAGCCCCAGCCCAGTCACTTAGACAAGCTATTGGAGGACAGCACATGCTTTTCTGTCCTTTTTCTCCCACTCAACAGTGACAAATGCAATTTAAAAATGAAAATGATTGAAACTACGACACTCTTGAGAACTCTAGATCTCGAGTGTATTTTGTTAGAGTTTATCTTTGATGCCTAGGCTACCCCAGCCTACTGGTGATGGGAACCATTGGTGAATGTTTGAAAGCTGGAAGTAAGGTGGGTACTGAGTTCATGCTTGGCAGTGACACCCTCCTTTTCCTGTCCTCCACTGGACCAATTTTGTACTGCAACAGAGGATAGAATAAAGAGAATGTATGCCATGTGTCATTTGTGTAGTGTTTGCTGTGTATGCATGTGTGTGTGTATATGTGTAGCACATATGTGTAGCTTGTGTATTGTGTATTATGTATGTATGGTATATATGTATGGACTGTGTAGTGCATGTAGGTGTATGTGGTGTGTGTTGTGCAGACCTGGCTTTATAGTCCAAAGAGGCTTATAGTTTGCCTTTTCTTGGCCGACTTCAAAAAGGGAGCCACATTGCAGACAGTGGTGAGTTTTTGGAAAAGATGAACAGAACAGCATCTCCCTGGCTGTAGACCCACAGCCATCCACACTAAGAGGACTGATGAAAGCTCCATGGCACAGAAGTCAGAAACAGCCCGCTGCATGTGGTCAATTGATTATCAGCAAAACAGCAGAGAGAATTAGTGATGTGAGAGGGTTCAGGACATAAGGGACTTGCCATGCAGCATGAGGACCAGAGTTCAGATCCCAACACCAAGAAAAGCCACGTGTGGCATCCTGTCTGTAATTCTGTCACCCAGATACAGACCCTGAACAGGCTGGGTAAGCAACAAGAGATCTTGTCTCAGTATTTAAGATGGAGATTAACAGAGGAACATATCAGATGTTAACCTCTGACCCCATACACATGAACAGACGTACATGTGTACCCCCATGTGTATGTGCAGCCACACATGTAAACATTCCTGACATACAAATACATATGACATCCATATACACATATGAAGATGAAAATAGGTAAATTAAGTCATTGTTTAAAAATGATGCTGGAATTATTAGAGACAGGCATATAATTATCAAAAATAATTTCCATCCATGTCTCATAGTATCTATAACAAGTCAAAAAAG
The DNA here is from genome assembly GCA_004025045.1 of Sigmodon hispidus. Taxonomy (NCBI): domain Eukaryota; kingdom Metazoa; phylum Chordata; class Mammalia; order Rodentia; family Cricetidae; genus Sigmodon; species Sigmodon hispidus. Next base: position 63,987 of record PVIH01006204.1, on the reverse strand, counting down.
ATTATGAATTTATGTGTAAAATGGAAGAGCATGAAAATTCTACAACAGCAAAAAGAAATTCTAAAACTAAACATAAGAGGAAAAGTCATTGTGCCGTATGTTAGATAAGGACTTAAAAATTTTATAGGAATGATTTAAAAAATTCAATGAAAGGAGGAAGACTAGAAGTGCTATACACAGATGTGTTCACAGCACTTGGAAGGCAGAGGAAGGAAGGCCAAGAGTTCAAGGCCAGCCTGGGATACGTAGTGAAACCCTGTTAATAAATCAATTGATAAGTAGATAAGAAAAAAAAACATAATTAATCAAAATTAAGAACTCATTACCTTTGTAGGAGAATAAAAACACGTCACAAATTGGATGAAGCTATTTGAAAATCACAAACCTGAAGTATAAAGGGCTTATGCAGCATATAAGAAGAACTCAGTGGACTCTCGATCCGTCCCCAGAAGAAGCATGTAGGAATCCAGGTGAGCCACGGGCTGTGGGCCACGTGGTGGAAGATTAATAGAAATGGGTTAATCTAAGAAGAAAGAGCTAGCTAGTAATGGGCATAAGATATGGGCCAAACAGTTTAAAGTAATATAAACGTCTGATTCATTTCTTTGGGGGACAAAAGCCACGGCGCACAAACCAGGTTCCAACTGCCGCAGCGCGCGCCAGGTACAAACCTCCCGGACCCCAAAACGGGCCAGGAAAAACTTTCTACAACAATTGTGTAGCACCAAAAAAAAAATAAAATAAAAAGGGTATGAGTCAATTAAAAACCTGAAACCACCAAGCTTTAAGAAAAACTAAACCTTTCCTCTTTATAAGTTGATCATCTCAGGCAATAAGAAGTTAAGGCAAGCCATGAAATAGAAATTGGGAACTTGTGAACAAGGCAAGAAACAGGCCCAAAGGCATGTTCTGGAGCTAGAACTCTCCTAGGAAGCAAATAAGGAAGAAATGAACTAATTCTCAGCAAGGATGTGGCATGGATATATATGGTTTAACTAAATAATACACAGTGTGAGCTAGGACTCACTGACAGACTTGAGGTCAAGTCTAGAAGAAAGACTCAGATCCATATTGCTTTAACTAAAAACAGAACAGGAGGGCTAGAGAGCTGATTCAGCACTTAAGAGCACCGGCTGCTCTCCTGGAATTCAGGTTTTATTCCTAGCACCTAGGCAGCTCACAGTGGCTGTCACTCCAGCACCAGGTGATTAGGTGCCTGCCAGCAGCTGGCCCAGGCACTAGGCACATAAAGTGGTATATAAGCATACTTGTAGACAAAAGACTCATATACACAAAATAATTTTTAAGAGCTTTTTTAAAGAGGATAATAAACTTGTCTTCTTTATTGAGTGCTGAAGAGATGGCTCAGTGGCTGAGAACACTTGTTGTTCTTACAGAGGACCCAGGTTTGATTCTTAGCACCCACTTCAAGCAGCTCACAACCATCTATAAGTCAAATTCCAGGAGCTCCAATGGCCTCTCTGGCCTCCAAGGACACTAGTCACACATGTGACACACACATACATACATGCAGACAGAATACTCATATTTGTAAAATAAATTATTAAAAAAATTAAAACATTTTAACATAGCCCAGTGATAGTGATGCACACCTTTAATCCCAGCACTTGGCAGGCAGAGGCAGGTGGATCTCTGTGAGTCTGAGGCCAGCCTGGTCTACAGAGTGTGTTCCAGGGCAGCCAGGGCTACACAGAGAAACCCTCAATTATTAACCACACTTACTATTACTGGTCAGGCACTATGGAGAGTACTTTCCTTACATTATCATAGTTAACCATAAGAATTCTACAATGTCCATATTATTTCACAGATGGGGAAACTGGGGCATTAAATTTAAGAAACTTGGTCTAAGGTCTGACAAGACTTGACAGCCTGAGTTCTACCCCTGGAAGCCACATGAAAATAGCTGACTCCTGCAAGCTGGCCTCCGTCCTTACACGAGCTAAAGTCATCTGAGAAGAGGGGATCTCAACCGAGAAAATGCCTCTGTAAGAACAGGCTGTGCGCAAGCCCAAAGGCATTTTCTTAATTAGTGACTGATAAGGCAGAGTCCAGTTCATGGTGAGTGGTACCTTCTCGGAGTTGTTGGTCCTGGGTTCTCTAAGAAAGCAGACTGAGCAAAGCAGGGAGAGCAAGGCAGTAAGTGGCACCCTCCACGGCCTCTGCATCAGCTCCTGCCCCCAGGTTCCTGTCCTGACTTCCTTCAGCGATGGTCTGTTATTTGAAAGTATAAGCTGCTATAAACACTTTCCCCCATAAGTTTCATCACAGAAATAATATTCCTAACTAAAACATCCTTTGACCTCTACATGCACACTAAATGGACTGAGAACATGTGCATGCACAGACAATAAATAAATACATTTATCAGGGGATGAGTGAAGGAATAAAGGAATGTAAAGTAAAAAAAAAAAAAAGGAAGAAGAACTCAGTGAATCAAAGAAGCAAAAGGAGAGGAAAAGGACATAATCAGATGAAAATTCAACCTGATCAGTCACCAGGAAATGCAAAGGAAAACCGAGGGAAATCCTGCACCTCCTAAAGCAGCTAGAATTCAAACTGGTAAGCCTAAGTGCTGGTGAAGACAAAGCCACAGAGAATGTGAAACAGCTGCTCTGGAAAAGGCAGGCACTTCCTTACAGTCACTTAGCATATGCCCCAGTAGCCTCCCACCAAGGTATTACACCTGGTCAACTGTAGCTTTATTCATGATCACCAAAAACTAGAAGTAACTAAAATGGCTTGTAAATGGAGAATTAATAAACTGATGTCAATGCACACAATGGAATAATATTCAAGAATAAAATGTGACAAAAGGGATGGGACACTAGAGATAGTTATATTAAAAGAAATAAGCCAAACACAGAAAGAAAGGTAAATACCATATTTTCTCTCATCTGAGGACTCTCTCTCTCTCTCTCTCTCTCTCTCTCTCTCTCTCTCTGTGTGTGTGTGTGTGTGTGTGTGTGTGTGTGTACATATATTCTCATTGCACATTAAAGGAGAAAGGGGGCCATGATAAGGGAAAGAAAGGAGGAGGAATAGGGAACGAGAGGGAGCCGAGTATGTGTCATGAATTCAAAAGGGTGACTGGTGCTTAGTGGGGGAACAAAAACAAAGTGTAATTGTGGATATGCATGTAAATATCACAGTGAAACCCATTTCTTATTATGCTAACCAAAAATTAATTTAAAAATAACAATTTTAAAACACAGGAATGAAGTACTGTTGTTTATCATAATGTAGGTGAGTCGTGCCACACTGTATTCAATGGTAAAGGTCTGAAAAGATCACTAACTGACTCCATATCATTCTAATAAAAGAAGATGTGCATGTGAGTATGGCCCTATATGTCTGGATGGAGCCAGGTAGGGCAGATATGCACATAGAACCTTCCAGAACCACAGTATGGTCTTGGGCAGGATGAGCCATTGGCTAGTAGTTAGTCCCTCCTAAGACACTGAAAGCCAAAGGGCCTCTCAGAGGACAGGAATCTGGATTGTTGGGTCAGATCTGATTTAGGTTGTGCATAATCAAACTCATTAAATAGAATGGGCAGAAATAGATACAAGGCTGCCCATAAAACCTCCAGGGAAAGTGCTGGGATGTGAGGAAGAGAGGCGGAGGATAGGAAAAGAGAATAGTGCAAAGCTGTTTGCTCATGGCTTTGGTTAGAGTTAGCTCCTCACTCCTTCCTGGTCATGCAGTCCTCCAGCAGTCACAAGCCAAGCAGGAAAGATAATGAGAGTCAGCTAAGATCATCGGCACGTCAGTTCATAAGCCACCTTGCCTGCATTTTCAGTAGATGTTTAGGTTTGTTGAATTTTTATTAAGCTGAAACAGTTAACTTTGTGTCCTATATTGGACAAACTGCTTCTTAGTACTTTTTGGACTGCTTCCTTAGAGCTTCATACCTTTTCCTAAAAACCTTTTGTCATTTTTATCTTTAAAGTAGCCCCACACACACACATCTGCAAAGAGTGTGCTCTATATCTCTTGGGATGCTCCAAATTCTGGATAGCATTAAGCCTATAAACTCAGCATCATATAAAGGTGTGATGTAATATTGAATCCCTAACTTGGGCATGGTAAGAGAGAAACAATAGCAGGTATAAGCCAATCAATGTTATTGGAGTGTATTTTTCTCTTCAAATGCAAAACTTTACCTTTCATATTTTCAGGCCACAGTATGCCATCATTGCTGGAGAGTCCCCCAACAAGACTGAAATGCCGGTGAGTCAATAAAGGGTGTGAGGATGAACCACTCTGGAGACAGTTTCAGGGATCTGCCTCTGCTTTATCCTATGTAAACAGTACTTATAGAGAGGAAGTCTATCAACTATGATTGGTTAGCACATTACTTCAGATTGGACAATGAACACTCAGACTACCAGGGTCCCTTAGCACATAAAAGGAGGTATGGAGAATGCACACTCGTCAGTAGGCTATGGGCTACTCAAGCTACTTCAGAATTCAGTGTCTGACTTCTGGGGGTACTTGGGAGCATGGTGTGCCATGCTCCTTATTTAGAAGCACGATGTGCCAGGTATATCCTGCCTGTATTTTCTCCTACAATGGGAAAGTGTAGGTACCTTACACCAGAAGAGGCAAAGCTGTGGCTAGTGTGGGCCTACTGTGTTACCAAAGCCAACAGCATCGACTTAGCTTCTGAATTATTTTAAAAATAAATGTAATGACCCCACGGGCTGGTAATGCAGCTCCTAAGAAAGAGTGCTTGTCTAGCATGCTTGAGGCCCAGGCTCAGTCTTCGGTGCCACGTAGACAGGGCCTGGTGGGGCATGCCTGTGACTCCAGCACTTGGGAAATGCAGGAAAGGGTATCAGAAGTTCAAATTTGGCTATACAGAGAGTTTAAAGTCATCTATCCCTCTCAAAGTATGTAAATAGAAATTTAACAATCTCCCACCTCATATTTTTATGCCTGCCTATATGTGACAGACATCAGAGCATGTTATAGTGACCTTCACTTGAATTTTTAATCTGCATTTGTCAATGTCTTCAACAAATCAAAAGCTAGTGCAGCACAGCATGTTCAGTATTTCTTCTTTGTTCCTTTATTCATGTGATAGCATAATATGATGTTGGTGGCTGATGCATGTGTGTGTCATTAAGAGATGATGACAAAGCTTTTATCAATTCCCTAATAGTAAAAGCATGCAAGGCAAGACGCCGAGGAGGCGGGGCCTCTCCTTTACTTTGAAGCATTTGTTATATGTCACCCATCAAATGAGGATGAGAGATGGTCTTTTGGAAAATCAAGTTCCCTTCAGCTTCAGCTGCTCTTACACATCAACACATCACACTAACACAGCGGGATCCCCAGGCATGCTCACTGTCAGGACAGCTCAAAAAGTAGCAGGCGAAGAGTGCTATCACCAGCTGGTTGGTGGTTGCCACCAGGGCTCTCACCTGTCCACTCTGGTGCCTGGCTTATTCTGACCATCTCACTGAAACCATTCTTCCTCTACCCCTTGAGTAACTAGAATTATGAAATATGGCTGGACGTAATTGCATTTTAAGTGTGGCAAGCACAGTAGAAGCCTTAGTAGCAGTAATCCAATATGGCTGACGCTGGGACCTCTGTTCACTGCTTCCAGTGCTCTCTTCATTTGGCCTCAGACTTTCTTGACATTGCCCCAGCTGCAGACACAACTGAGGACGCTGTGTTCTTTAGAATCCAAAGGATGAAACTGTATCTTTAACCCTGAGCAACCCTGAGGATCTTAATGGTTTACCCACATTAACTACTTTACAGACCATTATTAACCTCATTTAACAGATAAGGAAGTGGGGGACAAATGGCTCAGTGACTTTTGACATACCGTTCCAGAGCCAGGGTAGTAAACCAAGCAGCTCACTCAAGCCCGGAAACATAAGCAAATTGAGAGCAGCCCAGAAGTCTCTGTTGTCTGCTCCATTGATCAGAGATGACTCAATGCTCATGTCAAACCAGTAACTGACAAGGGACACAAGAACATCATGGAATCAACCCAGCCAATCAAGATTTAGCCCTGAACTGGAGGGAAGCTCATTTCCCGAAGATAGCAACCCTAAAAGGAGCCAAAGTTCTGTCCTAGAGAATCAGAATGGAACTATGGAAAAGAACTCACTGCCAGGGATTGACCCACAACAATCCAACTTCATAAATCTCATTTGGTCTGTGACACTGTAGTCATCCATTCGTGTATTTTTGCTGCCTCCAACTTGCTTGCAAGCATCCCAAAGATAGGAATAAATATCATCCATCTGCAAATTTCCCACTGGCCCCAGCATAGGACTTCACACATAGACATTTTTCAAGGAATATTTGTTCATTGTAATTGAATCTTCATTCTGAGCCGACTAATTGGCAAGGTCAACAGTTGACCATGCTCAAGGCAGGCAGATAATGCATTTTCACATAGATCATATAATCAAATGCGTTCTTAAACACTTCTCTCTTGCTGTGCAAAAATGCACGAAATTGTACATTAACATAGGTCAATGCAAAAGCCCAAACTTATTAAATTGTTAGTGTCTTGCACTCAGCACCCTTGGAGATAACAATAATGTTATACATTTATTGTGACTTCACAATTCCTCTGTATTCAAAGAGACATTGTACTCAAAAACACACTTCAAAGAGCCATAGACACAGCTGAATGGCCACACAATTTACAGGGTTTAGTTCAGAAGAATGATGTGGTTTGGTAAATCAATTGTGGCTTCCCTTAGGCCTACTGTTCCAATCTGCAGGGACAGGTGGCTTCCAGGAGATGGTAACCTCACAATACCTGTTGAATATACAACAATAGCACCAACCCCTAGTGGATCAGTATGACATTGTTTTATTGTGTTGTAATGCTGAAGGACCCCTGCCTAGCCCCCATTCTCCCTGTACTTCTACAGAGAGCTTCTTCTCCTCAGGGCTGAATGCAATGGTAGAGCGTAAGTTACCCACCCAGAACATGACATGGGTGCAACAACAAAAAATAGCAGAAAGAGGAAAAGGAGTCTAAGTGTGATCTAGAGCTTGTCATGTGGATAAAAACTAGAAGAGTCCATGGTCCAGGGCTCCAAACTCCACTGTTCTATCATGCTTCACTCACAAATACAAAGGTAAGACTAATCATTTCAATACCACTATTGGGCATAAACCCCAAAGATACACATTTGCACTCCAACAACTATGTTCATAGCAACATTACTCGTAATAGCAAGAACCTGGAAACACCCTAGATGCCCATCAACTGAAGAGTGGATTAACAAACTGAGGTACATCTACAACAATAGAGTACTACTCAGCAGTAAGAAAAAATGATATCCTAAAATTTGCAGGCAAATAGATGGATTTGAAGAATATTCTCCTGAGTGAGGTATCACAAACCCAGAAAGATAAGCAGGAGATGTACTCACTCATTAGTGGACTTTAAACAAAAAGCAAAGCATGTCCAAGCTGCAAACCACAACCACTGAACAGCTTGGGATCTGAAGCACCTTGGACTGGCACCTTGGAGCCCATTCCCTCCAGAGGTACACCTGACTCAGACTTGATGTTGGGATGAGGAAACTGGATCTGCCGGGAGTGGATGCTGAACTAAGCCACCTTGGGACCTTGGGACCCCTGCCCTTGCTGGGGCAGAGAGAAGGAGATAGGGAGAAGGCAGAGTGACTTGGAGGAGTGAGAAGGGGAAGGGAGTTTGAACAAGGGGATACATGGATTAAAAAATGAGACTTTATTCATAATAAAAAAGATACTTTAAAAAAAATTAATCATGTCAGGGGAGTTATAGCAAAGCATTAAGCTCTCAACCTTCTAAGCATGGTACTTCTTAGAGTTCTAATGTGAAATGTGCCCCACAGATTCATGGTTCTGAACACTTGGTTCTAAGATGGTGACATTGTATGGGAAGACTTTAGAAACTGTGGGGCAGAAGTCACAGCTGGGGTGGGGGTGGGCTTCTGAAAGCTATATTAGGGTAGGCCCCTAAGGGTTATAGGTAGGGCTGGACCTCTGAGGGTTATAAGTAAGGGTGGGACCTTGAGAATTATAGATAGGGGTAGGTCCCTGAGGGTTATAAGTAGGGGTGGGCCCCTGAGGTTTATAGACAAGGATGGGTTTCTGATGTTTATAGGTAGGGTTGGCCCCTGTGGGCTTTAGGTAGGGCTGAGCCTCTGAGGATTATAGTCCTACCCAGTTATTGGCCAAGCTCTGCTTCTTGGTCTACATCCTACAAGAAATGACTGCTGCAAGTTCCTACCACCACAGGCCAAAGCACTTCAGTCACCCTGCCCTCCCCAGAAGCTAAACTGTGCTTCTGGAACTGCACAAACCTCTCTCCCCTTGAGTTTCTCCTGTTGATCACATCAGTGAAAGGAAGGAACCAGCGCTGTGCTATCTCAGTTATCGCATGCGTGCGCTGGCTATTGCCACAGTTCCTGGTTTCAACCCAATTAACCATTTGTAGAGAAGACAAAGTACATTTTCAGAAACGCTCTTCTGAGGAGAAAGAACATAATGGAGGGTGTAGGGGAAGAATCAGACAATGGGGAGGGTGCTTGATCACTGGTGCTCCATTCGGGGTCTCCTGCCCTAAGAGGAGACTGAGCTGCCTTCCCACACTGCCCTGCAGATAAGAACTAAAGAACTATTTGGCATATTTTACGTGTTAGGGTGAAGTAATTGGGTTTACGCCACAATTGGAGCTCTTAGGCAGCAGAACAGAGGAGGATTCAAGGGAAGAGTGATTTACTCAGTCATCTGAATTCTAGGTCAGCTAGTGCTCACATTACAGTATTTGGTAATATAATATTACCAAGATCTGGTTGGTATTGTAGTCCAGTGCTTAAACGCTTGATAGAGTCCTGTGTTTAAGTAGGTTAAGGCAGTTACAGGTAGTCAAAGATAACTTAGATATTTTCTGTACAAACCTAAGTTCTACTATGCATGTATTGGATAAATTTGAACCCACTTGACTTGACTACTGTGAACTTAATTTTCTTTTCTTTCTTTTTTTCGGGGGATGTGGGTTGGTTTTGGGGTTTTGAGACAGTTTCACTGTATAACAATTTGGCTGTTCTGGAACTCACTTTGTAGACCAGGCTGGCCTTGAACTCACAGAGATCTGCCTACCTCCCTAGTACTGGGATTAAGGGCATATACCACCACTGTTTTGTTTTTAATCTTATAAAACAAATTAATTGTGAAAGATTTTTTGTGAGGGTTTAATTAAATAACAGAACTGTGTAAAATGATACATAGGAACAGTTAAGCACAGTGCCTGGCTCATTAGACATAGCCATTATTATCATAGGAGATGGACTGTTTAGTCTGTCCCCAGCTCTGTTTATATTTGTTCTAAAACCTCTGTGCTTTCAGGAAGGATGCATGCTCAGCCATCTCTCCAACCAGTCACAACCCCTTGCACTGCTCAGCCCTCCAAGAGCAGAAGGGACGCTGTTTATTCCTTCCTCTGTATTCTAATACTCTACTAGCTAAGGGCAGTCTCAAGACCTGACCATTAAAAATAGAGTGACATCTACTTCATTGGAAAGTTTCTAATATGTGAAGAGAATTTAGAGAAACAAAAGCCACTCTCTGTTCATAGCTTAATTTTCAATGTATTGTGTTGTCAGAGAATCTCGTTTATTCATTCAGATATCTCCTATCATTCTTACTCAGAAGTCTGTGTAAAGAAAAGAACTAAAGGTTGTTAAAGTCAGCAAGAAATAAAATACATTCATTTATTATTCACAATATACAATCTTTATAGAGAAGATAACTCACCAGTGCTATCATGGTATAATATAAAAATTAATTTCTGGAAATCCTACTTATAGGTAACATATCAGAGAACACACAATTTGTTGTAAACAACAAAATCATTTATAAACTCTAGAGGCAACTAGCATTCCCCAGGGATAAAGAAATATCTGGAAATTAGATGGAGGACAAAACCCCCACATGGTTATCAAGACAAAAGCTCAGAGGCCATGTTCATCTAAGACTAGAGATGTTAACGGTGATGGTAGTTTTGAGTCCTGCGTGCCAGGCCTGCATTACTATGGGAAGAGTGCACTTAGGATGAAATGGTGACAACTCTAGAGGGTGTCCTGGGCATTGGGATTCCATCACCATTCCCACCAAGGTCAAGGATAAGCAGGGGTACAGCTCAGTGGTTTCCTTGGCCTTTCTTGTCAGTTACAGAAGTGTCCCTCTACTGAGGCAGGAGATGATCCTTTAGGGCTACTCTTCAAATTTGAACATGACATCAAATAACTAGGAGATTTCATTTTAATTCAAATTTGACTGGTGGAGTTATGATGTCCTTTGGTGGGTCTAGAATGTCCTTTGGTGGGTTTAGGATGTCCTTTGGTGAGTTTATGGTATCCTTTGGGTGGGTTTAGGGTGTTCTTTGGATGGGTTTATGATGTCCTTTGGGTGGACTTAGGGTGTTCTTTGGATGGTTGGATTTCTAATAAGCATCCTGGTGCTGAATGCTCCTGGCCCATAAACTTCACTTCCAGCAGTGAGAAAGCCCAGGCTTCCTGGCAGGAACTGTTTGGTGGGAGCAAAAACAACTCTTGACTTAAAATGCTCTCTTGATCTTTTTCCATCCAGGTCTGTGTGTTCCCCATCCCAAGCTCCAGAACTATAATTTCAGAAAACAAAGAGCATGACTTTTGTCATATTTGAGACAAACTTTAGGTAGATGAGTGCCAACTGCCCTGGGCCAAGCAGTGAGTTCATCTGGAATACCCTGACTTTACCTTCAAGAAAGAAGTGCCAGGGGTAAATATCCTCATTCTTAGGATAAGATGGTACATAAGGAAGGCCAGAACCAGTGACTGCTCAAGCTAAGTCTGTGTTCTCTCATCTGTGAATATGGATAATAAGAAAGACCTCAAAGGCTCGCTTCCAGGATTAAATAAATCTAAAGTCTCTGATGCTTGCTTAGTTGATGAAAAGTTACAATAATCTCCTATATTAGAACATGTATGTGGAAAACAGGATACAGTGTATTGGAGGTGGTTTCTCAGGAAACCTCACCAAAGTGGCCATTGTCACACTGATGACATGCCTAAAGTTTTAAGAAAGAAAGAAAACAGCCACTTGAAACTTTGAATAAGAGGGTGACATGTTGGGTTTGCCTTCCTCGCTCCAGCTTTTGGCAAAGGTGACATTTTACTCCATAATTTCTTTCTGAATTTACAAAGCCAGAAATCTGATGGCAAGAAGTGAATTTTTGTTAATCCTACCAGTTTTTGAACTCATGGTAAACATTCAGAGGGAATGTATTTATTCAATAGCAGACGTGATGAATGGAATCTGGATTGTGTCTAGGGATGCTTGCCTATAGGAACTGGCCTATAGGAAGATGGGAAGGTCCCTGTGAGAGCAAATGTAAGAAACCTACCATGTGTGCTGAAGCATCTTATACAAGCAGACATGTTCTGGAACTTGCCATTACTGCCACTTGCTCCCTATCACCAACCTTCCGGGAAGATCTTATCCTCTTTTGTGAACACAACCACAGGCCTTGGCTGCCTCTCTCTGAAGCTAATGGGCTGCCACGATCACCATTTGCCTCCTGTCAAAGTTGGCTTTGTATTGCAAAGGCCTCTCTCTTGGCTGACTATCCTTACGGTACCTCCATGGGATTTATCACATCACTAGGCCCCCAAACTCCTGGTTTGAAGTCTGGCCCTTAGTTGCTGGCCTGAGCCTTTTTCCTAGCAAGACACATACGCTTCTTGAATATAAGCCAGTTCTAATATCTTTTTTAAAAAAAATAGATGTCAGCTTCTTAAATAACCATTTGACATGCCCAGTGAAGTGAAGCTCATTTCCAGATGATTCCCAGCTGTCACAACAGCACAGTACCTGAATGAGTTCTTCTCACATTTGACCTGATAACAGCAATTGTGATTAGAGATCAACTTGAGATACTCAGAACAGCTACTGGTAATTACATCAATTAATGCACATTCATTGCTTTACTGTTTATGAAGCATGGTTATGTGCACTGTCATAATACGTTACAGAGTGATGGCATCTGAGGAGAGAATATACCTGAACTATTTTACTACCTGAGCTTAGAGGCTGGGAGGAAACTTGTGGTGATATTTTATATATTTAATAAAAATAGTCTGAAATATCAGAGAGACAGGGAACAAACCACAGCCAATTCTTACCCAGCCAGCTCCTCAGGCCAAACAAGGTAGGTCCTATCTCCACGAGTCCTCAGACTGACCAAGAGCGCAAGCAGAATGGCTGAACTTCTGCCTTGTATTTCTTTCGCTGCCCAAGTATTTTACTTCCTGGTTCAACTTTCCTAGAGCTAGGATTAAAGGTGTGAGCTACCATTGCTTGGCTGTGTTCAGCCTTGAACTCACAGAGAACCAGGGAATCTCTGCCTCTCAAGTGCTGGGATTAAAGGCATGGGGCACCACTCCTTGACCTTCATGGCTTGGCTGAGGATGACTGTGTCTTCTGATATTCCAGACTAATTGTATTAAATATATATTAAATTCACAGAAACTCATGAGCTCTTACACACAGGGTATAGAAACAGATTGCAATGCTAAGCATGAAACCTAGCTGTTTATAACTTGGTTATAAACCTGCTTGATGATAACCGTATTTCCTGGAGAAACTGGTGCCTGCAGTTGTCTTTTGTCTTGGTCTGAATTGGACTGTATTTTTCTATATTTTATGAAAGGATTTAGCTTGGCTACTGTCATGCCAACCTAATCTGAGCCCAAACATGGTTCCATAGATCTCTTTGTCTTAGTTACTTTTCCATTGCTATGATAAGACACCATGACCAAGGCAACTTAGAAAAGAAAGAATTTGAGACTTACAGTTTAAGATGCCATGATTTTTATGGTGGAGAGCAAGGCAACAGGAAGGCAGGCATAGCAATGAAACAACACCTGAGAGTTTACATCCCTGATCAACAAGCACAAGCGGAGGGGGAGAAAGACAGGGAAGAAGAGAGAGAGAGAGAGAGAGAGAGAGAGAGAGAGAGAGAGAGAGAGAGAGAGAGAGACTGGGAATGACTCTAGTCTTTTGAAACCTCGAAGACTGCTTCCAGTGACACATCTCCTCCAACATGGGCACGCCTCCTCCAACATGGCCACGCCTCCCTTTTTAATCCTTCCCAAGAAATTCTACCAACTGAGGACTCACTCAAATATGTGGTTCTATAGGGGGCCATTCTCATTCAAACCAACATGCTGTCAATTTTGATTTGTCAATTTAAATAACTAGTTTCTTTCTGTGTTTTCTCCTGAAGAGTCTTGAGAAATTGTCTTACAACTATCTTTCCTCTCCCACTCTCATGTCAACTCCATCAGCCCAGAAGTTTTGCTTGCAGGCAGTAACCACTCAATCCATGCTTGTGAGATGAGAGTTCTTCTAGACCATGATGAGGCTTCTTGAGAACCCAACTGATTCAGTAGGCTCCTGTGATTCTTATGCACAAGCCCTTGAAGTATGAAGCCATGTGTTCTGAGGACAATCAGAGCTGAAGGCCCTCTTGCCTTGAGAGTAAACACACACCTGAGGAGGATGTGCTAATGATCGTGTGTGAAGTCTGGGGAAAGGAGCCATGTACATGCATTATCGCTTTTTCCCTGAATCTCAGATTTTTTCCTAGCATTAGAACCTCCTTCCTAGAAACAACTTCTTGAGATGCTTTATTCTAGGACAGTCCTTCCAAGTGTCCCCAAATGCAGAAATCTTACCTATTTCATGAGGGTTGCACCCTAAGGTCTGAAATAGAAACTGGTTTTGGTTTTTGAACAAAGCCAGATTGCTGCCACCTTGGGTAGGGCACTAAATGGAAGTGAGTCTTCCAGAATAGAGAAAAGGGCAGAACCAGAAAGTTGAAGTAGTGCAGAAATGTGGCCATGGAGAGAACTGTTGGCTTAGCTAGCATCCACTCAGTCAGATTTCTCTGCAAAGCTTGGGTGTCCTGTCTATGACTGCCCAAATACTTTCCCGACCTAAAGACAAGATGAGTAATAGGAATTAGTATAGGGGACAGGAGATGAGAATGAGTGGGAAAAGGAGTGAAGTTATAGGAAAACTTCAAGTTGAATTAACAAAAATAGTAAATGTATCTCAGTAGCCTTTCTATTAATGTGGCAGTAGGAACAGCTATCTACCATCTCTCCATCCACACTTCCACCCATCTATCCTGCCTGCCTTTTTATAAAGGGCTTTAAAGTAGCCTCCAAGAAGAAGTTGTATGTAGTGACAAAATAGAAATGATACTGGAAGAAAATATGGAAATATAAGGGTAAAAGACTGAATGGAACCAGAAGTGAGCTGGCTATAAAGTTCCTATGGCTGGACCATATGACGGGGAAGGCAGGAACAGAAAGAGACCAAGCGTTCTGGTAAACCTGGGCTTTGGTCTACAGCTGCCATGTCAGACTATCTGGCTGTGTCTAGCTTGGACTCAGCCACATCCTGTGGGGCTCAGTGGAGTAGCCTCCACACCAGAGTGGATGTGAGTGTTTGTGAGTGTGGCCATTAAAATGTAAGTAGCTAGTTTGCTCCAGTTGCATAAGGCAAGATCGCAGAAAGAATTTGCGTGGGTCCAGAGAATAAAAACCTTGTCAGAGGTTATGAAACAGCAATGTTAAGATTTCCATGGTTGAAAAAACAGCAAATTTTTAAAAACTTTCTTTGGAATTAAAAAAAAAAAATAGATGTACAAGTATGTTGACACCACTGTCCATAGGCTTCTTCTCTTATCTGACATCTCCCTCTACTGACAGTATTTGCTAGCTAGCTTTTTTTTTCCCCTTTGAAACTCAGCAGGGGAGTCCTTTGAAAGTGACAAGCCTGTGAAATGCCTTTGAGTTCAGGCTCACAAAGTGGAGAAGAGCCAGGTTTGGGGCGGGAAAGATAGGTCCATTGGGGAATTGGGGGATTGGAGCCATCTAAGTTCAATCAGCAACAGATACAGTGTCTGGAGATCAGATGAGAGACCCGAGGCCAAGCAGTGGTGGGAAAATGGTCAGTGAGAGTGGATGAAAGCAAAGAGAAGACAGGACATGCTCTGACTCTGAAAGCCCCACAGGAAGGTCAGGCAGGTGGGCTGGAGGAAAACAATACAAATTTGCTCATTCTCTCAATGCCTTATCTAGAGCATTTCCTACCGAGGATGATCCATCTTTGGGTACCACAACTCCTTCCGTACATGTGGCTATTTATTGTTATTATTATCAGTGGTAATAATAACATTGACCTATTTTGGTCATTGTTACTATTGTTTAAGACAGTCTCCCAGCAGCTCAGGTTGGTCTTGAACTCACTATCTTCCTGCTTCAGCCTCCCAAGTTCTAGGATCACAGGCAGGCACTACCAAACCCAGATGGCAATACTTTTTATTAGAGAGCCATTCCTCATGATGAGTTATGATCTGCTTCCCTGCCTATTCTTCTTCCTCATTCTATCCACTGGGCATGATAAAGATAAAGATAAACAGTCTCATTGTGGATTTGCTCCATAAATACTTTGCTCACAGGAATCCCGTGAAATAAATATAGCCAAATAGCTAATATATAGATAATAGATAAATATAGCCCTCCTCTGTTTCCAGACCTCTCCTCCTCTCAGAAGCCCTTGGAGATAAAATCATTGATGTTTTTCCTTTCCCCACAGCCCCCAGCCTATGACAACTTCTGTGTCATGAGAACTTTTGCATTGCACTTCAGACATCGCACTAAGTAAGTGAGGTGTATCAGTTTTTCTGTCTGTCGAGGCTCATAGAGATCTGTGATTTGTATCAGGGAGGCCACATAGCCAATGGATGTTAAATCCTGGCTGGGAAACAAGACCCACTGATGCTGGAGACTGTATCTGTGGATTAATGTGATTCTGCATCTTCTGTTCACAGACAGTATATGATAAAGAAGAAGCCTATGGTGGGATTTACTGCCCAGACCAAATGGTGGTGATAGCTATTGGAAAACTGGTAGCTGGAGTCAAGATCTTGGGGAAAAGAAGTTAAGGTACAGTAGGCCAGCTTCTGTCCTGGGTCTCTACACAGCCTCTCTAGATCCTCCATCCACCTTGCTCCTGGAAGCTATCTTTTTTTGTTCTTTTTCTTTTTGTTTCTGGCTTTTTGATTCTTGAGACAGGGTTTCTCTATGTGGCCCTGACTGTCCTGGAACTCTCTCTGTTGAACAGGCTGTCCTCAAATTCAGAGATCTGCCTGCCTCTGCCTCCTGGGTGCTAGAATTAAAGGCATGTGCCACCAATGCCTGGCAAATGGCTAGCATTTTTTGTCTCCAAAGTGACTCTGTCTGTGACACAGTCTTCCTCCAGCACTCATTGCCAAGCAATCCATCTATATAGAAGTCATGTGAACCTGAAGGTTTGCTACTATTTCCAGGTCCCTGGAGCATGACAGATTTGTTTTCCTCTACTATAGTTTGCCTATAATTAGCCCTCCAGAAATTGGTTCTATAGCTTTGAATGAATTATTCAAGTGCTTTGTAGCAGGTAGTGACTTTACCTGAGATGTGAGCTAAAGGCCCAACTCTGTATCTGCCCTGCACTGTATTAACTCTGAAAATGAGTTACACAATCTGTTTTTCAATGCACACTGAAAAATGCTGCTCATTCCTTCCAACTGGAGATGAGCAGAGGCAACAGAGACAACTGAAGGAGAGAAGGGTTACAGGACCCCCTGAGGAGAGGGGCTGGGGGACCACACAGAATGGATACCATTTCCTGTTTGTTTTCTAGGTAACGGTTCAGATTCTGTCTTGCGATTGGCAAAGAGACTCAAGGGTCTTTGGGACTTCTTTGCGGCAAAGTGGAATAGAGAAAAATCAGAGGTCTTAGGGAAATGTGTACCGGGGATGAGGGCAGCAACCGGGGCAGGTGACTCAAGTAGATGATAAATCGATGCTCACAGACCCGCTGGCCAAGGAAGCAGCGGAGGAAGCCGAGTGCCTGGGGTTAAGTGGTTTTGATAATGACCACATTGTTGAGTCTTCACTTCTTTAAGGCTTTCTGATGATCTTGGGAGAAAAGCTGGAGGATCGTGCTATCCGTAACCAATAACAAAGCAGGGCTGAGGGCAGGAGGTAAAATTCTTTTCACCTGCTGCCATCTGCAGCTTCTAAACTGGCCAATTCTCTCTATATACCCTTCATTTGTGTGAGATCTGGAATATGGAGACCATCAGAGAAGATTCAAGAAATGCTGGTTAGGGTGGAAGCTGATCATCCAAAACTTTGATGTGTATAGTTTAGACTTGAGTATTTATTTTCAACATGTCTGCATACTGGAGGCCAATCAGCTTGCTTCCCTCTGTTTCCTTCAGGATCTAGAATTCTGCTCCCTCAGTTATATTGGCTAGGTAGGAATAGACTTAACTTGACATGGATACGATGTCAGGTAAGCCACTGGCCCATTTATTATGGATTATTATTAAAGCTTTTTTATCTATTTATTTATTTGCCTTGGTGTTTGCCTGGAACTGGGAACTGGAATTACAAACAGTTGTTAGCTGCCATGTGGGTGCTGGGCCATGTGGGTGCTGGGAGTTGAACCCTGGTCCTCCAGAAGAACAGTCAGTGCTCTTAACTGCTGAGCTATCTCTCCAGCCCCGGATTATTATTAAATCTTAGTAGACACAAAAATCATCTGGTCAAAAAAGAGCAGACACACCTCTTCAGGTTCTGTGTGGGTGGATCCTGGCTATCTACCTCCTCCAGTGAGGCCTCTGATTGGGGGATGAACTGCGACAGAAGTGTAAGCTGTAATGAATCTGACATCTGACCCTGTTCCCACACCCTCTAGGGTAACACGCAGTGTGTCCACAAGAAATTCTTCTAAGTTCAGTGTTAAGAGTGGTTTATTTTCCCCTTTCCCTAACCTAGAAACATGCAAAGAAAAAAAATGTAATAGCAGATGCTTAGAAACATGTATTTTGGCCTGGAGGGATGGTTCTGTGGTTAATACTACTTTTGGCTCTTTCTAAAGACCCAGGTTCAGTTCCCAGGACCCACACTGGGTAGTTCACAGCCATCTGCTGCTCCAGCTCTACGTACCCAAATGCAATCAGTCTTCGGGTCTCCATGGGCACCTGTACATATGAGGCATACCCACACATATACATACAAATAAATAAAGCAAAATTTAAAAGACCATGCACTTACAGCTTATGGATATTTTTCCCACATTTGTTTGGAAACGTAGAAGCCTTGATTTCTTTTTTATTTTGTTTATTTTTATATTTTGATCTTCACAGTTTGGTACAACCCCACTTTTGTTGATTTGGCATTCCCTCTGTGGATCAACTTTCTTCTGGCTTTGGAAAAAGCTTCCATTTTTTACCAGGCACTTTTAACCTGCAGGATCTCCATTTAGCTTAATTGGCATATTTATGTATTGAGATGGGTGCCTAGAGGGCTTGGGCCACAGCATCTTTTGTATAAATTGAAAAAAAATGAAATGAGCTGTTCTCACAGTGGTGTGCCCTTCAGTCATGGAGTGTGCTAAAAGACTCATCATTTACAGGCTGCAAAGGCTCAGGGAGATCAATAGGTATAGTGTAGCCCAGGGCCATTTAGAAAAGCAAAACTCGGGCATTTTCAAGCCCAATTACTTTAGGAGCTTGGCCATTACTAATTTCCCATTAAATCCTTCCTAGGCCTCCACTCTGGTGTTAAGGAATGGTCTCAACCCAGAAGAATCAGCCTCCAAAGTCTGCTCCTGAGAGATGGACCATGTAAGCTCTGGGGAGCTGACACTCCTGGCCAGCCCCCTCTGATCACAAGCCCAGCTGCAGAGTATCATCTTTCAGATTGCTTCTGAGGCCCAGCATGCTTTGAAGGCAAGTGTGGGAATTGATTCTTATTAGTTTAATATAGCTATAGTTAATGGCTTATGGATTTTTATATACTTTGGCCTAGCTCGGCATGTCTATTAAGTCTCTATTAAGGTTGACAGAGGACAGAGCAGGTCATAGGACCTGGGATGAATGTATGGCTTCCTGCAAGCCAGACTGAGAAATGGTACCTTAGCAAGAGTTTTTAGAACAACCTAAAGATGAGAGAGAGAGAGAGAGAGAGAGAGAGAGAGAGAGAGAGAGAGAGAGAGAGGACCAAGGGACCTATGCTTGCATACCAGGGAATTCAGCTTTGGGACGTCAGGAAAACCTGTCTCAATAGGAGCAAAGATAGTATAAGGCCATCACAATGCCCTGCTGGGATATTAAAAACAAAGAGGACCATCTGCCCTTAGGAATTTCCGCTCCTGCCAAGATGGTGATAGATGGGGGGGAAAATCACCTAGAAACCGTCAAGAACCTTGTGGAAGAAGGATCTTTCAAGATGCAATTAAGGTAAGAATCTTCAAATGAGCTCTCTTGGATTAACTCCATGGGCTATCAATACAGCAACAGATAGCTTTATAAAAACAGAAGATGGTGACACAGATGGGACCATATGTAAACAGAACAGGGATCAGGGATGGGGCAGCACACCTGTGAATGAAGAAGCTCCAAGGATTACCAGCAAAGACCAGAAATTGGGATCAAGGCACAGGATGTGTTCCCCTGTGAAGTAAATATCCAACTTTTTATCTTTGACTCCTGATCTCTAGGAATTGTAGAAGAATACTTTTTTTTTTTTTTTTTTTTTTGCTATATTACCTAGCTTCAAATAATTTTTTGGCAACAGTTGTAAGAATCTAGTATGATTTGGGCTACTGATCAACTCTGAAGAAACTCATAACTCAGGAGGAGATATGAATCCTAGGCAGTACAGAACAAATATTCAGGTGGGTGGCTGCCTCTTTGGGAATTTCAGGTAACCTCAGGAGACAGTGGAAGGGTGGAGGAAGGCTGGTTAAAGTCTACACTCACATCCCCTCCAAGCTGTTCAGGGCAATCACTAACTGCCTACTGCATGGCTTCCTGCAGTTTCCTAGATACTCCCTGCGCATGTCCACAGGGCAACATGGGGCACACTCCAATGTCTTTCAGGGTGATAGTGAATGAAGAGAGGCACAGAATAAGTAGATTCCACTCCTATTCACCTCCCTTGAACCCCCAAACCAATGCAAATGACCCAAGGGAATGATTCCCTACCCAGGAACTTCTTGCCAGGACTTTGAAGGGGTAAAACTGACTGAGAAAGTTCCCTAACAAAATGTCATCAAGTGGCTAAGTGCAGCAATGCTTCTGTGGCTGGCAAGGGCTCCCTTCTGGGATTCGCTCCTCCCTCTTCTCCAACTCACCTGAACTCACATACAGAAACTCATCTACATCAGGACTCTGGGGCAAGGATTTAAAGAGAATAAAAAAAATGCTTATGGTCAGTGGCTGTATTAGATACCTGAACCAAGAACAAAAGTAAAGCATAACTAAACGAAAATTATAAACAAGTCTGTCCTTAGTTTGTATGTCTGTTGCTGTGATAAATATTCTAGCCAAAAGAAAATTGGGGGGGAGAAGGGGGCTAATTTTAACTTACAGGTACATTCCATTACCGAGAGAAGCCAGAGCAGGATCTCAAGACAAGAAATGAAACAGGGGGGTATGCTGGAGCACTGCCTACTAGATTGATCCTCTGACTTGTTCATCTTCTCGTCCCCGTTTCTTACATAGCCCGGGCTTACCTATCTAGATATGGTATTGGCCATAGCAGGCTGAGCCCTTCTAATGTAGCAGCCAAGAAGGATGCATGCCTCACAGACACATGCACAGGCCAAGCTGATGCAAGTGAGTGCTCAGATGAAATTCCCTCTTCCCTGGTGTGTCTAAATTTGTGTCAAGATGGCAGTAACTCAGTTTAATAATACTAGACTTCAGTATAGCTGAATAATAAACCACTGTTTAGAAGAGCAGTTTGTAATGGCTGTGTAATTGCTATCAGGTAATAAGCTGATCCTTTTCATGAACAATAAACCTATATAATTTTTTTAAATTTGAAATTACAACTTTTGTTTGTTTGGGAGTTTGTTTATTTGTTTGGTTTTTTAATCAGTTTTTGAGGAAAGATCTTGCTACACTAGGCTTGCCTCAAACTTGCAATTCCCTTCTCTGAGTCTCCCAAGAGCTTGGATTACCATTGTACATCACCGTACCTAGTCTCAATTATTAAATGTACTGAAGATATGACAGCAATTCCCAGAGGTTAAAGACAATATAAAAATCCAACTCATTGATATAAAATGAATATGTGAAATATAATAATAAAATAATATTTTAATCCCTGAGTGGAAAAAGTTCAATGCTCTTCAGATATAGTGATCAACTTTGGATGACCTTGAAAATTGTTGAAATACATATACCATTTCAGAAAGTTATGAATTCTATTGGTTATCAGATTTTTTTGATGATACCTGAAGCTAGACTTGATAGAAAGCAGAACTAAAGGCATGAGGGCACAGGGTATGTGGAGGTGGGGTAAAACATTGCCAAGTAAGGCTCTGAGACAGGTATGCCCACACACTGCTGGGTTGCAACTTCTTTGAAGAATAATTTAAAGATATTAATTAGTTCAGAAATGTGTAGATATATATGTGGACATTTCCAGTCTCTGCCCTTCAAAGAAAATTCCTTTGCCTCTTCTCTCTCATCACCCACAGAGGCAGTCGATTTAATAAAGGTTGAACATCCTTGCTTTAAATTGCTCAGGCATTCAGTCATCATTTGGGTGACTCTGAAATACCTTTAAAACATCCTTCAGTCACCGAGTGTTGGTTTTCAAGTGTATGTTTTTTCCAAAATCTGTCTGTTTTGTCTGAGTTCTAAAAGGGGTCTGACAATGCACAGACAGGTCATATCAAGTAGAGTGAGAAACTCCCTGTGTTTCAGGAGCAGAAACAAAAAGACTGACTGTGACATATATGCTGTCCAGTTTTGAAGTGGAGCCTCCAAACTTATATAAAGGAATTGGAGAAGATGGCCAGGCCAACTTCTATGCTGAACATTCAGCTTGCCTGCACTGGAGCCATCAGGCAAGGTAACTCTCAGATTAAGTCCTGTGTGATACAGTGGCATGAATGCTGAGAAGAATCCTGCTTCTTCTTGGTTATCTTGAACTGTAACTTGGGTTTCTTCCCAGGAATTCTGAATACTTTATTGAGAACCTTGTTGAGAAGGGGCTAGAAGAAAGTGTTCCAAAGAAGAATAAATTCATCTATACAGTTTACAATGTAGAACCAAAGAATTTTTAAAAGCCTGAAATCTTAACAGAAGGAAGCAGCTCCAAAATTAACAGTCCATCAGCTCGGCTGTCACCTGGACACTGTCAACATGTCATTAGCCAAATACTCTCTTTGTTGATCCTCCTCACTCCTACCTTCCTCTTGTCTGAACCTTTACAAAAAAATAAGTTTTTAATAGTAAACCCACTCTAGTCTAGGTTGTGTTGCTCAACTAGTCTTGGAAATGGTCCTGCCCTGGAGAGTGGTTAACTTGTAAATTGGTCAACTTGCAAGGGGTCACATCATTAAACCTGATTCTCCCTTCTTCCTCTCCTGGAAGCTATCAGTTGCCAATAGTGCCTCAGCCAACAGTGGGTTTTCATGCCTGCCTCCCCTTCTACATGATGGAATTTTGTCTGGCTTGAACTTGAGCTGGTCTTGTGCAAGTTGTGACAATCACTGTGAATCCATATGTACAAATGCCCTGCTGTGTGTGAAAAAAAAATCTGTTTTCTTGATTTTATCCACCATCTTTAACTCTTGAAACCTTTCTGCCTCTTCTTCTATGAAGATCCCTAATTCTTGGGGGAAGAAGTGTGGTATGTATATCTCATTTAAGACTGAGCATTCCACAGTCTTTTATTGTCTAAACAAACATTGAACTGTTGAAAGTTAATTGCCTATGTTAATCCCTATTTATTACAGGAAGAATTTTTTCTGATGAGAGTTGAGAGATGCAGTGATTTATACATCTATAAATCATTAGGATTCCTTTTACATGCATCTACCTAACACAATAATAATATTGGAATTTCCTCTAGCACCTCAGATCTATATAGCCATAGGTTCTTGGCCACTTTTAACCGTGCTAACTATGAGATTTAAGAAGCTTTGGAATTTGTTCATAAAGTGGTTGGTTATTCACATAATATTTATATCACTATTGTGCCAATTGGTATATCTTGTCAGGGCAGTCATTGTTGTAATCTGCAGAGTTCACAGCTGCATGAGACTGATGATTACTTTTCTCATCTGGTAGTAGGTATAACACTCTCCAGTACCATGAAAACTAGCCAATACAGATGAAGTTTCCAGGTGAGTACCAGCTTGCTTCTTCCATATTCTTTGACTCAAGCAAGTGGATCCTTCAGCAATATGGTCTAAAAGTCAAATTCAGGAGGTTAGCCAAGTGCTGATAATAGTCTATAATATTTGGGGATCTATGGGATTCTATTTTTCCTGGGATTCATTAACATGATTTATAGGTAAAGCTGTGTCTTTTGGCCAGATAGAATTTCTTATGTCTAAAAGAGTCCATTCTTGACTTTGAGACATTGTTTGAAAACATAGCATGTTTAACCTTAAAACTCACTTATCCATCTAGATTTATCCAGGGATACTCAAGTTGTGTATTGAAGCTTGGGTCAACAAGTTGACACAAGGTAGTGCAGACTCCTGAAAAATCTACCCCATTTCCCCTAATGCTGAGTTTTGTCAATATTCTTAAGGAAAGGCAGCACCCAGATACTATTTAGGACTTATAAAATGCTGTTGGTTATCTTTGGCTCATGTTTAAACACACTGGGAGAGATGTAGGCTTTCCTGTTGATTTTAATGTAGTCCCTGATATAGGGACTTGATAGAAAACTAAGAAGAAAAAGCATGAGATTGAGGTTACTGGTATGTAAGAAAAATGTAGATAAACATTACAGAAATGTTACAAAGAATGAGGGAGGACCTCGTGGCTATCAACAAAGAGACTGACATGGTGTAAAAGAAACAATGGCATGTGGGCACTCTACCATTATTATCTTGTTTAAATTAACACAAAACGTAAAGTTTGTTTGAATGACTCATTGGGCTTGTTTGTAAACGAGAGACAAAGACATCGAAGATAGTTGTTCTCTACTCTCTTTTCCATCCTGTTAAATATGTATATTGTACAAACTGTTTTTTCCTGAAGAAAATGCAAGGTGCTGTTTTTTTAAAAAAATAAAATAAATAGATAAATAAATTCAAATCTTCTGAGACTGAAAGAAAGGAATAAGAATTACATCAGCAGCCTGTTTTTATAAAGTAGGTTTTTATGAAAAGACTCCCAGCAAACAATTAGACAGAGAGAAAGAAAGGAGACTATTTAGATCCACGTTTTATTTCTGCAGAACCCAAGAACAAAGAACAGCCTGGGCTCTCCTGGAGAGCAAGATGGGTCAACGTGCTGAACTGCAGCATGCTAAGGTAGATTAAGAGACAGGGAAGTATTTGAGTAGGGACAGAGAAGTAATTGATGGTTTGAGATCGTACACCCCAGCTTGAGTTCACACATCAGTGATCACTAGTACACAAGTGAAGAATCAGTGCAAAGGCACAGGGGAGAAACCATCTATCTAAATAAGTTGTGTTTGACAATTGATTCTGAAGAGAACAAATAAAGGGATGAATTAATTTGTTAATCCATCCATTTATTTGAAATATTCATATATATAAATATATAACTTACACTTTAGTAGAAAACATGAATGAAATATATGCAAAACCTTTAGATGGGACTGAGGTGATCAGTCAGTTGGTAAAATGCTTGTCACAGGAGCATGAGGACCTGAATCAGTTCCCCTAACACATAGAAAAATGCTGAGCATGGTGGCACATGTAATCTCAGTGTGGGTGGAGAGGACATAGGTGGTCCTGCTTGAGCCCAACCTGTGAGATCCAGACAAATGAGAGAAAGCAACATAGACTTCATCTGAAGAACACATCAAGGTCTCCATGGCACACATGCATACACACACATGAAGAAAGGGGAAAGTGTGGTAGAATGTTCTTTGCATGCTGTAAATAAACGACTGTTTTGGCCTATGTACAGCACCGTAGAAGTGGGTGGAAAATCAGAGGCAGCCAGGTAGAAGAAGAAGGGTGGAGTTAAGGCAGTCTTCATCCGTCCCCTGGAGAAGCAGCATGTAGGAATTCAGGTGAATTGTTTTGGCCTTTGTCAAGAGAGCTTAAAGGCAGCAAAGATAAAGATGGAGAAGGGCGGAGTCAAGGAGATGCAGCAGGCTGCTGCCCAGAAAGATAAATGAAAATGGGTTAAATTAAGATAAAAGAGTTAGCTAGTAATGTTCTTAAGACATGGGCCAAACAGTTTAAAAGATATAAGTGTGTGATTCATTTCTTTGGGGGACAAAAGCCTCAGGCATGGAGCAGGTTCCAAAAGCCGCCTTGCGCCAGGTTACAAAACCTCATGGACCCAAACAGGGGCCAAAAAAAACCCATACTACAACAGGGAAGGGGAAGAGAAAGAAGAAGAAGGAAGAGAGAGAGAGGAAGAGAAAGAGGAAAAAAGTCATCATGAGGATGTGTTGGCCATGCCCACTGTGTACATTGGCTAAACTTTTAAACTTGAATAATATCAAATGTTGACAACATGATATAGTAAAAAGTCAGTGAACTGTTAACAGGGCAAAAAAAATGTGTGTATGTAATTGGAAAACAGCACTCTTTATCTGGTACAACTTCAGCTATGTACTCCTGAATCTAGCAATCTTGCCTTTAGATTGAATCTCTTTAGAAAATGTCAGCATAGGCATACCAGAAGACAAGCAGAAGAGTCAGCTGACAATACAGTCATTATTGCCAAAAAGACGAAAACAAACCAAAAACCAGGAAAATTAGAGATAAAGTTATTAAGTAAGTTATAGAAATTTTACTTAAGAATATCCAGTGCAAGAAAAAAATCGGTGGATAATAGCTGCAAACCACCATGTGGTTGATTTTAATGTTTGATAAAAGAAGGTAGGACAGAAAGGTTAGTCCTTATGAGTTCATTTTTATAAAGATGGAAGTCACAGAAACAAACAAAAGACAACTGGGCTGGGGCTATAGCTCAGCTGCAAAGTATTTGTTTAGTGCACAGAAACTTCTGGGTTTGATTCCCCACTCCAAATCACAGAACCTAAGGTGTACTGCTCAGGATACATATTTATGTATAAAGGAAACGGGGGAATGCAGTGAGCATACAAAAGGGGTGGAAAAGAATGTGGTCTGGAGGACCCATGGCCATTTGAGACTCTGAGAATGTTGCACTTCTTGGCATAGATACTAGTTCCCTGGGTCACTTCACACTGTTTTTAAAGTTACATTAAGATTTAAATGTATAAATTCTGTGTGGTGGCTCATACTTGTACTCAGATTCAGTGTACTTGTGGCTCATACTCAACACTCGGGAAGCTGAGGGAGGAAGATTTCTGCCATTATCCTGAATCTAGTCTGATCTACATAGTAAGTTCTAGGCCAGCCTGGGCTACAGTGTAAGGTACTCCTCCCATCTCAAACACACACACACACACACACACACACAGAGAGAGAGAGAGAGAGAGAGAGAGAGAGAGAGAGAGAGAGAGAGAGAGAGAGAGATTGAGAGTCCAAAGCATAACTGTATATTTGGTATACTTAATACCATTTTTCCAAATAAAAATTAAATGAGAAAAAATCCTAGATATTATAAAAATAAAAGATCCAATACATGACATACCTGAGGCAACTTGATAGATGTTCTCTTTACCCTCTCATGTTTGAGGAGCAGACCTTCTGTCAGGTCCTTATATAGCTTCCCAGTCAAAGGTCAATAGTGCTACTACGGCAGGCCAGTCCAAAAAGCTGCAGAGAAAAGAAAATCTGCTCACTCTGTGGGATTTGTCCCTGTGGTTGCCCGCTGGTGCCCTGCCAGCATCAGTGTTCCGGCCAACACTTTCCAGGAGTCCTGACAGTGACTGTTCAGTGATACCCCATGCACGCACCCCAAGAAGCTGTACCTTAAATGTACAGACCACAGGACATAACAATGAAATGATTAGCATACACATCCTGTGCAGGTTGATAATTTTTAAAAACTTTTATTTGTGCTAAGGGAAGTGATTTGCTATATCAATCTTGTTCTACAAAATAACCCTGTGTAACTGACCGATGATGGTTCTATATTAGTGGTATCAATGAAAAGCAATCGTGAACAAAAGATGGAAAATTTACAATTCAGTAACTGCCAGAACTCCTATCTTAGTTCAGTCTGTTTATTACTTTAACCAGTATCAGCTGAACATTTATTACATACCCAAGGCTGTGCTAGGCATCACAGTGACTGGCCTTGTGAAGCACACATGCTATTGGGGAACACACACACAAAAAAGTTAAATACTCAATTGTAGCCTGAAGTTCTTTGACCCATCCAGGCCCGTGGTCCAGAGGAATCTCACCTACCTTCAGTCCCTCAGCCACTTATAAAGTAATTACTCAGAGAATTATATTAATTACAAGCTGTTTGGTCCATGGCTTGGCTCATTACCAACTATCTCCCACAACTTAACCCATTTCTACTAATCTATGTATTGCCACGTGTTTCATGGCTTTACCTGTGTTCCATTACATCTTGCTTTCTGGGCAGCAGCCTGCTGCATCTCCTTGACTCCGCCCTTCTCCATCTTTATCTTTGCTGCCTTTAAGCTCTCTTGACAAAGGCCAAAACAATTTCTTTATTAACCAGTGGTTATAAAGCATATTCACAGAGTACAGAAAGACATCCCACATCACTCAGTTTTAGTTAAGGGTTAAAAGCCATGAAGAAAGTAAAGCAAGGCAGGATCTCGGTGTTATGGGAGGGCATGGAGGTTAGGGAAATGTTTTAAGTACAATGAGGTGGGAGTTCAAAAGCCTTGTTTGCTTCTCTAACTATTGAAACTAACTGGTTTCCAGCAACTATTGCATCCTTCCTGGGACTGAGTAAAATTAACCTTGACTTTGGGTGAAACAATGAAGTGGAGACTAAAGAAGACCCAGGAAGCAGCTCAGGCTGAGCTACAGTATTGTTTTCTCAAATAATGGAAGAAAGGGAAGAAGGAGGGAGGGAAGGAATAAGAGAGAGAAGAAGGGATGAAGAATGGGTGGAGAAGGAAGGGAGAGGGGAATGGAGGGAAGGAGGGAGGGAAAAAGGAAGAGAGGGAGAGAGGGAGGAAGGGAGGGCAGGCAGGAAGGCAGGCAAGCTAGCGGGCTAATGTTGGCTCACAGTGTGAGGTTATACTTCCTCATAGAAAGAAAGTTATAGTGGACAGGGCTTCAGGCAGCTGGTGTCATTGCATCCACAGTCAGGGGGTAGAGGGAGACGGATGCTGACATTTGACTTATTTTTTCTGTTTTATTAAGTCTAGGGCTCCAAGCCATTGAGTGATGCCATTCAAATATGGGGTAGCTATTCCCATATCAATTAACCTGTTCTAGGAACACCCCCCACGGAATGCCTGAGGTCTGTCTTCTAGGTGATTCTAGAGCTGGACAATCAATATTAACCATTACAGCTGAGATGACGTGGATACCCTGGTGTTCAGAGACAAGGGAAGAAGATGGGAGAGCTGTCAGAGGAGGACCAAGGGGAGGACACCACAGGAGGAAGGGTGTGCCAGAGCCCAGAAACCAATTCCTTCCCTTATCAAGATAGGTGAAGTCTTTACAACCTGTTTGAAAAGGGTCCCTGCCCTCAGTCAAAAAAAATCTGATAGGCAGACAAAATTATAACAGGATCAGCTCAGATATTGCCACTAGCATTTAATCATGAATCCAGCAACCCTCAGAACCAACACAAGATCTGAGAACTCCAGCCTGGCATGCAGTCACATGGCATTTGTAGACAGAATATGGAATAGAGGTGGGGGCAACAGAGATGACATGTTGGGACAGCTTACCCTTTGCCTTTTTAGACAGAGTTTAAACAGTTGTCTTCCCTGGCTGAGGCACCACTACTGTGAGTGACTGAGTCCCAGTTGCTGGAGAGAAAACGTTTGCCCAGGCTGTCAGCTTCTGTGCTGTGGTTGTTATGTAAGGACTCATGATAGGCATCCTCAGCAATATCCACTGTAGCTCATTTTGAAAGTATTGATTACAAAGAATTGATAAGCTCGTGTCTCCCAATACTGACTGGCTCTGGGGACTAACTGAAGAGATCCATGTGCTGAACAAAGGAATCTAGAGAGCATGTGGTGATGGGAAAAGATGATAAATCTTTATTTTCACTGTCCTTTAACTGAAATAAGGAAGATTATCTAATGTGATAGCAGGCGACAAGCATCTCAGGACAACTGTAAATATCTGTAAATATCATTTAGCCCACAACTGTTCACAGTCACAATGGGTAAGAAGCCTGCCCGTGCTACACATTGTTTTGAATAGTCACCAATTTCAGCATTGGCTGTTTTTTGGTTTGTTTGTGTTTGTAATCCAGTGTGTACCATTCTACTTATTTCTAAAGGCTATACTATACTGGGGTGGTCAGAGGCCTAACAGATTGCCAGGTGTCTAAGCACAGACCTTTCAAGTCATCTTGTGTGGATTACTTGAAGAATTGCTCGTAAACAGTCAGAACCATGTCAGGGTAACAGGTTACCTCCACTTCTAGGGGTCTAGGCACCTGGCTTTAGAAGAAACAAAAATAATAACTATCTCTCCCTGACTGATTGAGAATACAGGGAATTGTTCCACCCTGGCTTGCAGGGCCATTGGACATTTCTAGGGACATACTGCCATCTGGTGGCAAATCTCCTCCCTCCTTTCTCTCTGTCCTGTAATTGAGAGTATCTACAGCAAACCAGCAGCACTGTGAGGGAGGGCTCAGCGCTCCTCTCCATCCTGTCCATTGTCTCAGCCCCAGTCTTTCTCAGCGCTCACAGACTCAGTGCAGCACAAATGAGCTCAGGGAGCATGCTTGCAGAAACACACTGATCTTGGGGTCAGAGCCTGGCAGGATCCAAACCCCAATTTTCCTAAGGCTTCACTGCTAATGGAAGTTCCTCTTCCCACAAAAAAAGAAGGGTTTCCATTGGTAGTCCTGTGGTAGCCCAGAATGGCCTTAAATTCCTCCTGTTTGCCTGCCTCCACTTCCTACGTGTCAGGCTTACAAGTGTATGCCAACACCCCAAGTCTCAAAAGATCACTGTTGTCTGTGCTCCTATCTAGAGAAACTTAAATCCAGGGTGTTCAGAGAGACCGTAGGGCTCCAGTGAGCACACATTTTTGACACATCGAGGCTTCATGTGACACATTTTTGTGACACATTTTTGACTATCTTACCAGGGATAGTCCCTCACTCTTCCTCAGCTTGCCCTGCCTCAGACTCTGTGGTGCTGGTGTCTCAGGCTCCTCCTCCGTGCCCCGCCCTCTCTTCCTTGTTTTTTTCCCACCGCTCCCTGCCAGGCTCCAAACCACCACTTTTCTTTCCTCTTCAAAATTTTCCCATCTTTTCCCCCACCACTTCCTTCCCTATATGACACCCAGAATCAACCAATGAAAACACAAGCCTGGTCATAGCTTCCTAGACTCACTACCCCTCAGTGTGAAAAAGTCTTCACTCTACAAGACCTCTGTTACCTGTCCTGTGATTGTCTCTAAATGCCCCACCTCCTACATAGCTGCAGCAAGGGGTGGACAGCAGGGGGAGTCTTCTCGTTATCTTCAAACAAATGCTATGTGCCTTTAACTGAGGGCATTTGCAACAACTGTCCATCTCTGCCCCAAACAGCGAATACCAACGGGGGTCATTCTCCCAGTTCTTTCCAGGCCCAGGGGCTCTCTACTCTGCCCCTTCCTGGTCTGATTTTCTCTGCATCTTCATCTGACGTTTGCAGTACTTCATCTGCTGTTGAGAAGGTAGATGGCTGCCTCCAGTTTAGTGTGGAGCTCACAGTGTCTAAAGCAGTGCTCATCACAGGACAGAAAGTAGAATGTCTACAGCTGTACGACTCCCGTGACCTTCTACCAGGACACCACCCTGAACTTGTCAGTGGGCTTGCAGCAAGATTGTCCTGTCCCTGGTTGATCCAGAATCGAGGAGAAGCATAATCTTGGGTTGTTGAAGAAGTAACAATATGCATAATGGCAATATTTGGTTTTGTTAGGTTTGGCTTGAGTTTTTTAAGACAAGGCCTTTTCACATAGTCCCAGCTGGCATGGAATTAATTCTATATGTAGAGCAGCAGACTGGCAGGCAATTCTACATGTAGACCAGGCTGGCATGGGATCCTACATATATACCAGGCTAGCATGGGATTTATACATAGACAAGATAGACAAGGCTGGCCTGGAACTGGCTTCAGTCTTCCTTTTAGCCTCTTGAATGCTGGGATGACAGGTAGGCATCGTCACACCCAGTCTATAGTATTTACACTTTAGTTTCTCTTGGGGGACTTTTTAACTATTATTTATTTTAAACGTTAATTGACACATAATGGTAAATATTTATGGAGTTGAAGGTGACATTTCAATGCATTGGTAATGTGTAATAAACTTTTGGCAGCTTTGGCCTTGTGGTTTGGGCTTTGGAGTTAAAGACAGAAAAAAAAACAGGTTATAGAACTTTGCCTCTGTGCCTAAAGAAAGCTGTTCAGGCCAGGCATGTGTCAGGGATGTCCCAGAATCAGGCCTGGAGAAGCCTGGATTTCCTTGGGGACTCCCAAGATGTTGAATATTATAAGATACATACTGATGAAGGCTGATAACAGGGAGCAGAACCAGCCCAAGAAAGAAGTATGCTGCAGTCAACAAAGCTGAAAAAAGTTAGGGATCTGAAGGGTTTTTGATGTCAGATATGGAGATGCAGAGTTTGGAGTTTGCCCAGCTGGTTTTCGGTCTTGCTTTAATCTGGCATTTCCTCACTCTGCTCCCTTCCCTGCGTTTTGAAATGATAATGTATATCCTGTGCCATCGTATGTTGGAAGTATGTGATCTGCTTCTTGATTTTGATTTATACAGGAAATTACAGTTAAGAGATTGCATGGACCTCAGAAGAGACTTTGAATTTTGAACTTTTAAACACTGTTGAGACTATGGGGGCTTTTGAAGTTGAACTAATGCATTTTGCATTATGATGTTGTTACAAGCTTATGGGAGCAGGAGGGGAATGAGGCAGTCTGAATGTAACTGGCCCTCACAGTCTCATAAAGAGTGGCACTATTAGGAGGTGTGGTTGTTGGTGTGAATACAGCTTTGTTGGAGGAAGTGTGTCACTGTGGGAGCAGACTCTGAAATTTCTTATGATCGGGATACAGTTTCTCAGGTCCATTTCCTGTTGTCTGAAAGATGCTGGATTCTCAGCTACTACTCCAGTATCACATCTGCCTGCTTGTTGCCATGTTTCCTGTCGTGACAATAATGAACTGAACTGTAAGTGAGCCGCCCTGATTAAGTGGTTTTTTAAGAGTTGCTGTGGTCATGGTGTCTTTTCACAAGTATTATAAAACAAGAAAGTGTCACACAGGTACAACATAATGAGTTTATATTGAGAAGGCATATAGACTGTGGCTTAGGTTAATGATTAGGCAAAACAACTGAGTCCCACTAGCCCAACTAGTTTAAATTCTTCTAATCTTAATATTGAAAGGTATATTCACAGATTTCAGAGTGTATCATTAGCTAAAACAAAACCTTAAAATAACTTCAGAGACACTAGTTCAGAACTGAGTTACAAAAACACTTCTGTGCTGTGTTTTCCTCTCAGAAGCGATGGGACAGCAGGTTTCTGTTCCCATTTCACAGGAACCCTGAGAGGATTCCTGACCTAGCCATCCAGTAAGTCTCAGAACTGGGACTTAAATCTGTCTTTTAACTCAAATTCCAGGTTCTTTCTCACTCAAGTATAGCAGGAGCCATCTGTAAATAACACTGCATATCCATGCATAACCATCACCAGTTCTTCGTCATATTTAGATTGCATTTCTTTTTCTGGCTTGCCTCAGTAGATCATCACTAAACAGCAACACTTAGGAACAGGCCCCAGGCTGCATTATTCACTCAGGGCCTAGCATATTCTGAGCTCTGCACAAGTTATTTTTTGAATGAATGAATAAATGAATGAAGCTGTCATTCCCACTCTTCTCCAAAACTTCTCGTCCTGCTTTAACGGCTGTACTATCTCGTGACAGGTATACTCCAAGCTGGTCATTTGGTCATTAGGACTGGTGATATGGCTTAGTGGACTAACGGTGCTTCCTGCCATAGTGTGTGTGCATTCACACACAGACACACACACACACATACACACACACACACACACACACACACACACACACACACGCATGGTTAAAGTGTAATCTTGTTTAAGAAAGAGTAGTAGTTTAACACCAAGAACAATGGAGCTCACACCTGGACCAAGGTGCTGCCCTCCTCTCCTTCACCCCTGAACACTCATGTAGCTGAAAATGTCACTGAACGTTGGGATAAAAAATAATAAGGAAAGTTCTTTCTGCTTAGAAGTTTACAAACTTTAGGCTGTCATAAATAGATCTTGTTAGAACAAGATGCTTATCCATCTAAGAAGTTGCAAGTTGCTTTTCCAGGAAGCCTACAAATCTAAGTAGACAAAGAAGAGAAAAATAATCATGCATTAAGGTAATTTAAGCATTTAATTAAAATTAAAGTTATTTTTCTCCTCACATGAACTTAATGGTTTCCCCAAACTGGAAATGCCCAGTCCCTACCAGGCAACAGGTATTCTCTAGTCTATTTTTCTATCTGCAGGCTGGCCACTAGGCTTTTTTTCCAACCTTGGCAACATCAGTGTTTTTGAGTGTGGATGGGAGCTTGTCCTATGCACTGTAGAAATTTAGAGGTGTCCCTGCCCTCCACAACCCACCAACATCTTAGTCAAAGCTTTCTGGAAGGCTGTTCCCAGAACTCTACCCAATTCTGTCTGAAGCTTTTGCTTAGCCCATTTTTCCTTTCTCTTCCACAGGCTATTCCCAGTATAACCTCTCTGCCCGTTATTTCCTCTTATTGCAATACATGAGCCAACACAATAGGTATCAAAAGTTGTTTTAGTACTTTGGCAGTACGACGAAGTTCTGAGGGTGGCCCATTCATGTAGTCAGTCAGAACTTTCTCAGACCTTCCTAGCCCCAAGGTCAGGACCCATAGCCACTTAGTTCCAAATAATCACACAGAGGCTTATATTAACTACAGTTTGGCTTATTGCTAGGCCTTACTACTTTATAACACTTACTCTTAAACTAACCCATGATCCTTATCCATATTTAGCCACGTGGCTTGGTATTTTTTTTCCTCAGTACAGCATTCTTGACTTCTTTCTTTTGTATCTTCTGGCATCTGCTGTTCTACTCTTCTGTTTCCCAAAATTCTCCTCATCTGGTTGCCCCACCTCTACTTCCTATCTTGCTTCTGGCCAATCAGCATTCTATTAAACCAATATTTACAGTGACAAATATTTACAGTGTACAAAAGCATAGTCCCACAGCACATTCACTATCACTTAGCAAGGAGGACCATAATACAGATTGAATATGGGGCACATATGGTCCAAAGTGCAACTAGGTTGCTGGGTTATTAAGCAAGTCACTACCAATGGGCTAGGGAACCCATAGGGAAAATACTTTTGCCAGCACAGTCAGTGGTTTGGGCTTTCTATCCAATTTTCTATTCAAAACCTAACAAGAGGTCGTGTGCTTTTAAGAACAGTAGAGTCGTATGCAAAAGAATAATGAGAATCTAGGTGCCTTTTAGCAATGAATACCTTCAGAGGAAGGCAGGAAACACTTTTGATAGTTTGCAAATAGGCACCTATCTTCTGTAGGCAAAGGGACAAGCTGGGGAAAAAATACACTTAAAAGTCATAAATCTCAAGACTCTTGCAAGTTTTCAGCCACCATAGTCTGTTATAGTGAGGTCAGCATTCTGGTTAAAAAAAAAAACCTTGAGACTCTGAAATGTGAGATGGGGATATGAAAAGATACTCTGGTAGTTCTGAGCACCCCACCCAAAATTCAGATGTCACCCCTTGCAGGAAGACACAAGAAGTGTCTTTGTGTAAGACAACCCCCATCTTCCCTCCCCAGGCAGCAACTGCCTCATTGCTTCTCCTGGCCATCAAACCAATAACTAAGTAAGTTCCAGCATGCTAGGACTGATACTAGAGATTGTCCTAGAGCAGACTTTCAAGAATTTCCCAGTACACATTGTCTACCACAAAGGAATGCTGAGAGAATGAATACAAGGATACTGGACCAAGGCATTAAATGGGAAAAGTGAACATGTAAAGGCATATTTAGGGTACCTTTCTCCAAGTGTGGTTCTTAGCACCTTGGTATTATCTCCAAAGGCCATGTAAAAGACATTGCTATATGGCTTTCCAAAGTCTTGGTTACCATAGCAGATGGTAAAAGATAATGAAAACAGTTGGAAAATACAATGAGAACAGTTCAAATTCCTTGGAGTGAACAACATTCATTTCTAGTTTTGTAGCAGGGCTATGTTAGCTCGCCCACCCTCTGTCTTAATATAGTCCAAAGAGATCTGGGCCATCTGGACACCACATAGAATGTCATGTCAAACAATTACATCAATAAAATAAAGGCATGACTGGAATGCTAGAGACTTTGATTGGAAACATGTGTCTCATAGGGCATGCAGCAAACCCTACAAAGATTTCAGGATGGGCCACTTCAGTAACACTTCTATAAACCCTATGAAATTGGACACAAAGTAGTAACATTTTGCATGCTGATAAACATCCACATCAATGAACAATCACTTCAGCCAGTTGACATTAGTCAGTCTTTAGCAGTGGGTATGAGGGGTATGTGAACTGAGTAACTATAGTGACAGAGATAGAATCCAGATATAGGCCCACAGCATAAATATTAAGCAACACCAATCTAGCTGCTACTTCCAGTGACCAAATACAAATATAGAACACTTGATATAACATTGTTTCCCAGAGAAACAAATAGGTCACTTGGTGACAAGTTAATGATATTAAGCTCTACTCATTATGGAGGGACCACAGGTTCTTTCTCATAGGATCAAAGTCCTATTTCAATTATAGTTTTCCCTATTTCCCATTCACAGAGCCACTAATATCAGTAACATCACAATCTATCAGCTTATAAAATGCCTGGTCCTTGGGTGCAAAATTCTACCTAACATAATCTGCACACAGGAGATGTGCCTCAGAGGAAAGTAGGGGCTGGGTGGGTACATGCCTTGAGATCCATGCATGGACCATATTACACTCCATATCACAAAGAGACAAAACCCTTACAAAGCATCATCGTGACTTATTGAAGACATAGCTGAGGCTCTGGCTGAGAGTGCAAAAAATGAAATGCCATCCTCCAGAGTACAGAATAAGTGGAATATACCTAAAGATAATACATGTGATATTATGGGATAGCAGTGTTAACATTATTTTCAGGAAAAAAAAATGTTTCCTGTCTCAAACTATGGGCTCTTCAAGGGGAAAAAAATCACTTCCCCAACCTAATAGCAACAACTTGCCAGGGGATAAAGAAAGAGTCCATTGAATTATGAGTGCCACCTAAACATTTTAAAGTGGTTGTACCCAGAACCAACAGGTGAGAAGAGGAACCACTTTCATGGCTAGAACAATGAACTTTGATCAGTAGAATTTAGGGCTTGTTGTGGAATACTCTGATCACATTCTGACACACTTGAGACTGACAATAAAGTTTATTTTGAACTACAGGGCAGAGCTAGCTACTAGCTGACTAAAATTTAGCCATAGAGGATTTGGAGAACCAAGGACACTAAGGTGGGGCTTAGAAAAAAATTGGGTCTTCTTGAAGAAAGAGAGAGAGAGAGAGAGAAAGAGAGAGAGAGAGAGAGAGAGAGAGAGAGAGAGAGAGAGAGAGAGAGAAAGAGAGAGAGAGAGAACTTTTTCACTGCTTCTCTGATCATTCAGGTTCTTATCCTGATATCTGGCTACAGAATATTTATTAATGAAGAGTAATTAAATAAATGCTTGGGGTACAAATCCACAACCCTGAGATTAAGAGTCTCATGCTCTACTGTGGTCACTCAATGGATTATGGGTGTTTTTCATTGTTTAGGAGAGTTGGTTTCAAGTCTGGTCATATTTAGGGAGAAACTAAACAATGGAAAATTAGAGTTGGGATCTCATTCTAGAAAAATGGGGGATATAGGAATGAAAGGAGGAATGAAATGGTAAAATATTGAATATACTTTTAAACTAAAAAAGGAACTGCTAGTCTTAATTAGTTTATATTGTACGAATTTTTATATATACAAATTTAGTTATTTAGTTAAACTGTATATTTCTACTCTTGTTTGAGATATTTTTGTATGTTAGTACAAATTTAAGGTTATTTTTGTTTTAACATACTATATATGTTTCTACTCTGCTTAAGGTATTGTACTTATGCAGCTTATTTTAAAATGTAATGTAAAGTTCTAGTCTTTAATGATTATTTTTGCAAACTGTTTAAGATAATTAGGAAATGTATGTTAGTAGCTAGTCATCTATAACAATCAAATTTGTGGCCATGTTAGGTATATTTTCCAGGTCAACCAGATATATTTAAATAGACAGATGGTCTTCAAACACTTCAGAGATGTACAGAATATGACATTTAAGATATTTAAATAATATAAAGTTTTCCATGACAGTGAGGCATATCTCCTTCTGGAATTGCCAATTTACTTCAATGATGAGCAATGAAAAACCTCCATGTGGAGTTACTTTTATTGTGGTAAAGTTAGACATTAGACAGGAAACTTCCCTTGTCTCAACTGCTGATGGTATGCTCTCCAAACTGAACAAACAGGACATAAAAGAAAGTGATTGCTGAACTTTGCCAAGACAAGGTAGGACAGTCCCTCAAAATTTCTGTTTCACAGAAAAGTCTGTCAGATATTCTAGGCCTGTAGGTCAAAAATGAATGCCCAAACATTGCAGAGGAACTTTAGATGACTGTCTAGACAGCCAAATGTCTCTGTCATTTCTATAGTTTTGGAATTTTTTTGTTCTGTACTTTCTGGTTACTCAGGTAATATTATATTTTTCTCATGTCTCTGGTGGAGTTGAAGACTAGTTATAGTTGCAATTTTCCTTGTTACCAAATTCAGAAAAAAACTCACAAAAGAGGTATAAAGTGTATAAAGCTGAAAGACAAAAGTTTTAAATGTTTATCTAAGACAATGTTTTGAGGTTAAAAAGATAGTTTGGAGTTGGTAATACAAGTTAGAAAAGATAATGAATTAGGTAAAAACTTTGAACTCACCAAGATAGGATAGATAATGAAGTATTTTCTCTGAATGTGTCAAATGCAAATGAAATAGACCTTGTGAGTGTAATTCTTACTTGATAATTGTTATTGTATATAGTTTTACTGTATTAGAGTTAAAAACCTTCCCTTTTATTTAGACAAAGAGGGAGAAATATTGTGGGCTATTGTTATTGTATTCTGACACACCTGAGACTGACAATAAAGTTTACTTTGAATCAGAGGGCAGAGCCGGCTACCACCTTACTGAAATTAGCCATAGATGTTTTAGAGTACCAGGGACATGTACAGAGATGCAGAAAGTAGTAGGGTGGATCTTAGAAAGATTTTCAGCCTTTTAAGAGTAAAGAGGGAGGAAGAGTGAGGAGGCCACTAGTCACTTCTCTGCTGCTTCTCTGGTTATTCAGGTTCTTACCTTGATATCTGACTTCAGAGTTTTTATTGATAAAGAATAATTAAATAAATGCTTCAAGGCTGCTTCCATACAATAGAAACAAGAAGGATAAAACTAGAAGCCCAGGAGACCCACTTAGATGCCTTGCATGGTTCTTCTGCCCCCACTGTAATTGTACACATGTATCTTTAATGTACACAAAGCTTTAGAAAGGTGTGGTTACAAACAGCACCAATGACTATGTAAGGCCACCATCAGAGTCTTGTTAGTAGAGATGGGTAAGATGAGTTATAATGGGAAGTAGAAAAGGAAGCCATTGAGCCCCTGCTGCAACCCCCAGGAGATGACAGTTTATCCCACAGATTGCTTTCTTTTAACTTTTCTTTGGGAGGACAGAGTTACAGGGACATTGGAGAAGCTCTCTCCACAGAACACAGAGATAGATTCCATGAAGGCTGGATTCTCTTCACCATGGGAGTGAAAAGTTCCAATCTTGTCTCAAGGAAAAGCCTATGATGAGAGGTATCATGACTTCAGGAGCCATTGCAGTATGAATGCTACAACTATACCCTTCCTAGCTCCTATTAGCAATACCACACTGGAGCCCAGACGTTCCTCTTCTAAGGGCCTTCTTGCATGGTAAATCTCTACTCTGAACCTCCTTCCCTGTTGTATAGTCAAGACTTTCTTAGATATTTGGTTACTTGAAAGCTTCTTACCACACCCACCTCCTTCTGTCTCTCCCTTCATGCCTATTGGGTATAAATCTCTCCTCCATTGATCCCATTCTCCCACTGTCCCTGTTTTATGGGTTTTTCTCACAATAAATCTCCTGGTCCTTTAATTCTAACTTGGCATCTGCATCATGGTGATGAATGAGTTAATTTTCCTTTCATTATAAAAATAAGTCGTAAGTGGAGTAAATAGGTCATTATTCTTAGGTCTAAATTAAATTTTACATAATTTTTAAAAAGTAAAAACGTAATAATTAGAAAAGTGTGTGTTGGGGCTGGAGAGACATCTTGTCTTCCCAATGAAGAGCACTTGTTTTTGTTCCCAAGGACCTGAGTTTATTAACTACGTAAGTCAGGCAGCTCACAACTGCCTGCAATTCCAGCTCCCAGGGATCAGATGCCATATTCTAGACTTCTGGGATTCCCACACATAGGTGACATGCACACAGAGAAACACACATAGATAAAAATAAATCTTTAAAATGGAAAAAATGTATTTGTTATTCTTTGAAACCATGGGTGTTTTTCTCTTTGCTCACTTAAATACATGCATAGTCACTCTGTCTTCATTGCTCATGAATTTAAAAAACATAAGGTAAAACTAATCAGTGCATTGTAAAGGAAATGGCTTTATTGAGCACAAAAGAAATGTTAGAAGTGTACACAACAAACCTCCCTATTGTATTTATTCTAGTTAAAAAGACAGAACTGCTCTATGCAGCTTAGGTACAAAATCAGAGCAGTGCACATGTGCTGTGTGTAACTAACTGTAGGCTTTAAGTGGAGATAATTTTTATTTTATTTTCCTGTCACATGCTAATGTGACAATTCATTAAAGCTGGCACTTAGTATAACAATCAGATCAACTTTTACCCTGGGCACACAGTTTTTCTCCTGCTCCAAAGCATGTCACACAAAAAAGGACAGGATTAATTGTTGGTTCAGTGGACGACGAGCAGAACATAATGAATAGTTAGTGTTTAAACTACAGTAGATCATGTTTTAGTAGATTTATGGTATGGAAAAGCAAAGTATCTTATTCTAAAGCAGTACTTTTGTTTCTGAAGGAAAATACCATGATGATAAATCCATTTCAATAACTTTATCATTTTAAGATATTTAAAAAATAAAAACAGCTCTGGAGTGCCCTATCACAAGAGGTGAGGGATGTGGGACACCTTTTTGTATGCTGTGAATATCATTTGTTAATAAAGGGGCTGTTTGAGCCTATGGCAGGGCATTTTAGAAGGAGGCAGGAAATCTGAGCATAGATAAAGGGGAAGAAGGGCAGAGTCGAGAGAAATGCAATCCAGCCACCCAAGAAGCAAGATATAAAAAATAGGTAAGCCATGGGCCATGTGGCAAGACAGATTAATGAAAATGAGTTAAATTAAGATGCAAGAGCTAGCTAGCAATATACCTGAACCAAGCAGCATGTAATTAATATAAATTTCTGTATGTTTCTATGGGACTGTGGGTCTGCGGGTTTGAATCACGGGCCAGACAGGCCAGAAACCTATTATTACATGTGAGTTACCCTCTTCCTAGCTGGCCAGCCAGGCCTTCTAGGATAGCTCCAAGATCCGGGCAACAGGGCAGAAACCATGCACCCCAAACCCATCACAGCTTCAGCTGCAGGTAAGCAATCAAGACCCCTGTGTGCAAACCTGACTATCACCACATCTCATCAGATCCTCTAGCCCATAAGCTTCATTCCATTCCCCAAACCCTACCCATTCCCCCCAACTCCAGCTGCTTCCTGAGACACAGCCTCTGGAAAGCCCCATCACAAGAATGGCTTCCTGACACACAGACTCTGGAGAGCTCCATCACAAGAGCTCCAGCTGCAGATCTTAACTGCTCTCTAAAACACAGACTCCACTGTTGTAAAAGGTTTCCGGGCTCCCGTTTGGGCCCGGGGCTTTGGACCTGGTCCGTGGCAGCTTTTGTCCCCCAAAGAAATGAATCAGACACTTATATACTTTATACTGTTTGGCCCATATCTTAAGCACATTACTAGCTAGCTCTTTCATCTTAATTCAATCCATTTCTATTCATTTGCTCACCACGTGGCTCCCAGCCTCCCATGTCTGTTCCTCTTGGGGGTCTGATGGAGAGTGAGTTAACTCCACCCTCCTTCCCTACCTGGCTGCCTCTGATTCTCCACCCACTTCTTCGGTGTCCTGCATGGGTCCAAACAGTTATTTATTTACATCATACAGAAAACATTCTACCACACTCCACTGCCTCTGATTTCTCCAAGAGCTCCAATTGCACCAAGAGCACCTAGTGGACCAAAAACACCTAGCTGAAACACAGATAATGTTTGCATAAATTGGAGGAAGAGATGGTAGATGCCAGTGCAAAAATATTCAACAACAAAAAGAACAATATGGCACCAATAAAACCTAGTGGTTCTACAACAGCAAGATCTGAACATTCCAATATAGAAACAGAGAAAGTGACCTTAAAAATATCTTTATAAAGATGATGGAAGCCTTTAAAGGAGAAATTAAACAAGAAATGAAAAACTCCCTTAAGGAAATAGAGGAAAAGACCAGCAAAAATATTGAAGAAAATAACAAATCTATTAAAGAAAACTAGAGAACCAAGAAAAAGCAATCAAGCAGGTAAAGGAAACAGTGCAAGACTTAAAAACTGAAATAGAATCAATAAAGAAGATACAAACCAAGGGAATGCTGGAAATAAAAAATCTGAGCAAACAAACAGGAACTACAGAAACAAACATAACTAAAAGAATGCAAAAGATGGAAGAGAGAATCTCTGGTGTGGAAGATACAATAGAGAAAATAGATTCATCAGTCAAAGAAAACTCTAAAGTTAAAAAATCATAACACAAAATATCCAGGAAATCTGGGACACCATAAAAAACAAAAACCTAAGAATAATAGGAATAGAAGGAGAAAAATACAAGCTCAAAGTCATAGAAAATATATTCAACTTAGTCATAGAAAACATTCCCAACCTAAAAAAGGAAATATCTATGAAGATATAAAAAGCTTACAGAACACCAAATAGAGTAGACCCTCCAAAAAAAGTCTGTGCACCACATAATAATCAAAACACCAAACATATAGAATATAAAAGAATATTAAGAACTGCAAAAAAAAGCTAAGTAACTTATAAAGGCAGACCCATCATAATAACACCCAGCTTCTCAATGGAGTCTATAAAAGGTAGAAAGTCCTGAACAGATGTTATAAGGAAACTAAGAGACCATGGATGCCAGACTACTATACCCAGCAAAACTCTCATTCATAATAGATGGAGTAAACAAGATATTCCATGGCAAAACTAGATTTAGACAATGTCTATCCACAAATTCAGCCCTATGGAAATCACTAGAAGGAAAACTCCAACCTAAAGAAACTAGATACACCTACAAAGCCACAAGCAATACATAATCCCACAGAAAAAAAATCAAAGAAGTGAAACACATACACACCAACAATAACAGGAATTAACAATCACTGGTTATCAATATCACTTAATACTAATGTATTCAATTCACCTATAAAAAGACACAGGCTAACACAATGGATACAAAAACAGGATCGATCCTTCTGCTGCATACAAGAACACATCTCAGATTCAAAGACAGATATTGCCTCATTGTAAAGGGTTGGGGAAAAAGTTTCCAATAAAATGGACTTAAGAAACAAGCTGGTATAGCTATCCTAATATCTAACAAAATAGACTTCCAACTAAATTCACTCAAAACAGATCAGGAAAGACATTATTTATTCATCTCAGGAAAAAAAATCCATAAAGATGGAGTCTTAATTCTGAACATTTATACCCCCAATACATGGGCACCCACCTATGTAAAAGAAACATTACTAAAGCTAAAGCCTCACATCAAACTCCACATACTAATAGTGGGAGAATTCAATACCCCATTCTCACCAATGGATAGGTCTCTCAGACAGAAACTTAAAACCGAGAAATAAGGGAGCTAACAGATATGATGACTCACATGAACTTAACAGATATATACAGAACATTTCACCCAAATACAAAAGAATATAACTTTTTTTCAGTGCTCTATGGAACTTTCTCTAAAATTGACCAAATGCTCAATCATAAAGCAAATATGAATGGATACCAAAAAAAATGGTAAAAAACCCCTTTTATCCTATCAGACCATCACAGACTAGAGTTAGAGTTCAACAACAACACAAATCACAGAAAGCCTACTAACTTATGGAAACTGAACATCTCTCAGTTGAGCTACATCTGGGACAAATAAGAAATAAAGAAATTAAAG
The DNA here is from genome assembly GCA_004025045.1 of Sigmodon hispidus. NCBI lineage: Eukaryota > Metazoa > Chordata > Mammalia > Rodentia > Cricetidae > Sigmodon > Sigmodon hispidus. The sequence goes on along the minus strand of PVIH01006204.1, from coordinate 20,280 downwards.
ACTTTCTAGAATTCAATGAAATTGAACACCCAACATACCCAAATTTATGGAACACAATGAAAGCAGTGCTAAGAGTAAAATCCATGGCACTAAGTGCCTACATAAAAAAATTTGGAGAAATCTCACACAAGAGACTTAACAGCACAGCTGAAAGCTCTAGAATAGAAGCAAACTCACCCAGAAAGAGCAGAGGGCAGGAAATAATCATACTCAGAGCAAAAACAATAAAATTGAAACAAAGAGAACAATACAAAGAATCAATGGAACAAAGAATTGGTTCTTTGAGGAAAGTCATTAAGATAGACAAACCCTTATCCATAAAAACAGAGAGAATATTCAAATTAACAAAACTGGAAATGAAAAGGGGGACATAACAACAGACACTAAGGAAATCCAGATAATCATTAGGTCATACTTCAAAAACCTGTACTCCACAAAATTGGGAAATCTAAAAGAAATGGATAGTTCTCTGGACAGATACCACTTACCAAAATTAAACCAATACCAGATAAATGGCCCAAATAGACTTATAACCCCTAAGGAAATAAAAACAAAAGAAAAAAGCCCAGGGCCAGAGAGTTTCAGCATAGAAGTTTACCAAAATTTTAAAGAACTAATACCAATATTCCTCAAATTGTTCCAAACAATAGAAACAAGAAACATTACCAAACTCTTTTTATGAGGCTTCAGTCACCCTGATACCCAAACCACACAAAGACACAACAAAGAGGAATTTACAGACCAATCTCCCTCATGAATATTGATGCAATGATACTCAATAAAATACTGGCAAACAGAATTCAAGAACATATCAAAAAATATCATCCACCATGATCAAGTAGGCTTAAACACAGAGATTCAGGGTTGGTTCAACATGAAACAACATATGAAAAACTGTCAATATCATCCATCATATAAAAGACTTCAAAGAAAAAAACACACGATCATCTCATTAGATGCTAAAAAAAGCCTTTGACAAGATTCAACACTCCTTCATGATAAAGGTCCTGGAGAGATCAGAAATACAGGGAAAATAAACATAATGTAGGCTATATACAACATAATAAAGGCTATATACAACAACATCAAATTAAATGAAAAGAAAATCAAATTAATCCCACTAAAATCAGGAACAAGACAAGAATGTCCTCTCTCCCCATATCTATTTAATATAGTCCTTGAAGTTTTAGCTAAAGCAATAAAACAAAAGGAGATTAAGTGGATACAATTTGGAAAGAAAGAAGTCAAACTATCACTATTTGCAGATGATATGATAGTATACATAAGTGACCCCAGAAATTCTACCAGGGAAATCCTACAGATGATAAATACCTTCAGCAATGCAGCAGGATACAAGATTAACTAAAAAAAATCAATAGCCCTCCTATATTCAAGTGATAAAAAGTCTAAAAAGAAATCAGGGAAACATCATCCTTTACAATAGCTGCAAATAATATCAAATATCTTGCGGTAACTCCAACCAAAGAAGTGAAAGACCTTATGACAAGAACTTTAAGTTATTGAAGAAAGAAACTGAAGAATTTATCAGAAAATTGAAAGATCTCCCATACTCTTGGATAGTTAAGATCAACATAGTAAAAATGGCAATCTTACTAAAAGCAATCTTCAGATTCAATGCAATTCCCATCAAAATCCTAACACAATCCTTCACAGACCTCAAAGGAACAATACTCATCTTCATATGGAAAAACAAAAAACCTAGGATTGCCCAAAAAAATCTGTTCAATAATAGACTTCGAGAGGCATCCCGACTTTAAGTTCTCCTATAGAGTTACAGTAATGAAAACAGCCTGGTACTGGCATAAAAACAGACTTGTGGACCAATGTAACTGAACTGAAGACCCTGACATTAATCTATACACTTATGAAACACCTAATTTTTGACAAAGAGGCCAAAATATACATTAAAAAGAAAGCATCTTCAATAAATGGTGCTGGCATAATTGGGTGGTGTTATGTAGAAGAATGCAAATAGACCCATATCTATCACCCTACACAAAACTCAAGTCAAAGTGGATCAAAGACCTAGCATAAATCAAGTTATACTGAACCTGATAGAAGAGAAAGTGGAAAATAGCCTTGAATTCATTGGCACAGGAGATCACTTCTTAAATCTAACACCCTACATCTGACAGAGGACTGATCTCTAAAATATATATAGATAACTCAAGAAACTAGAGGTTAAAAAAAAACTCAAATAATCCAATTTACAAATGCAGGCAGTACAGAGATAAATAGAAAATTTACAACAGGAGAATTTCAAATGGCTAAAAGACATTTAAAGAATTGCTAAACATACATCAAAACAACTCTGAGATACCATCCTACAACTGTCAGAATGACTAAAATCAAAACACAGATCACAGCCTATGCTGGAGAGGTGAAGCAAGGGGAATACTTTTCCATTGCTGGTAGAAATGTAAACTTGTACAGCCACTTTGGAAATCAGTATGGCAGTTCCTCAGAAAACTGAATCAATCCAGCAATACCACTACTGGACATATACTCAAAGGATGCACATCCTTACCTCAAGGGTGTTAGTTCAACTATGTTCATAGCAGCATTATTCATAAAAGCCAGAACCTGGAAACAACCTAGTTGCCCCTCAACTGAAAAGTGGATTTAAAAAATGTGGTACATTTACACAATGGAGTACTACTCAGTACTCAGAAGGGGAAATAGAAAAGATCTCCTGAATAAAGTGGGATCATACTGAGGGTGGGAGGAAGGGAAGAGAACATGAGAGAATGAGGTGGTTGAGTGGAGCAAGCAACAGAGAGGGAAAGAACAAAAAAATAAAGATCTTGATGGGCGGAGCTACCATGGGGTTAGAGAGAGACCTGGTGTTAAGGAAATACCCCAAAACCCACAAGATGACCCTGGCTAGCACTCCAAACAATAGTGAAAAGGGTGCTTAAGCTGGCCTTGCCATATAATCAAATTAATGACCACCTTAATTGCAATTACAGAACTTTTATCTAGCAGCTAATGGAGGCAGACACAGAGATCTATAGCTAAGTACCAGGTCCAGCTGAAGAGAGGGAGAGAGATTATATGAGCAAAGGGATCAGGATCATGAGAAGAGACCCACAGAGACGGCTGACATGAGCTATTGGAAGCTCACTGACTCTGAGATGATAGTGGAGAAACCTTTATGAAAAGGAACTAAACTCTTCAAAGTAGATGACAGTTGAAAGGCATGGGCAGTTTGTGGAGCCTCTTGTAGTTGGACCAGAGTTTTTACTGATGTATAAACTGGCTTCTTGGAGGCCATTCCCTACAGAGGAACACCTTAGTCATCCTTGATACTGAGGGTAGAGACTTGGTCCTACCTCAACTGGATATGCCAGACCAAACTGACTTAACTTGGGACTCCTGGCCCTCCCTGGGAAATGAATGAGGGGACAGGGTGGGCGATGAGGAGGAAGCACTGGGAAGAGGGGAGGGAACCATGGTGGGTATGAAAAAAAAACCCTTTTAAATAAAAAACAAAACAAAAAAGAAATAATAACAACTTTGCTAAATTTTCATTTATGTGTTACATCAACATGCCCCTTTATCCTTGCTTATACAACTGGGAAACAGAAAACCTGAATTAGTTTTTAAAACCATGCTAATTAGAATTCTAAAGAACTTAGGGGAAGCGAGATCTGTTGGAGATCATACCTGGTACACCTTATTCTTATGGAGGTATAAAAAGAAAACAATGTATAAATCAAGCTGATTGAAAAAATAAAAAAGAAAAGAAACATTTCCCATACAGGTTTTTAATCCATACAGTTCAAATTTAGACCTTTTAGTGTCTGGTGGTGTTTAACAATTATTAGAGACCTCAGTCAATGAGAAAAACATAGTGTGTCCAAGATATTCTACTTAGAGACACAAGTATGTTATACATTTAATTCTTATTTTTGTTGATTGCAATAAAAGCAAAGACTGGAACATTGTAAGGCTTAATTAGAAAATCAAATCAATGATTTGAAGCTCATTCTTTAAACAAATGGCTCTTGATTTAGCTGTACACTAGGGCAACCTGGGGAGCTTCCACAGTCTCTTCACCTAGGTCCACTCAAGATCAATTAAATGCTTATTACTGACATTTTCAACTCTACAGGTGATTCTGGTATGTTTCAAGATTGATATAGATTTCCTTGGATACTAAAGTTATTTTAAGCTTTAAACTATATTAATGTAAGCTAAAAATTGAATATTTACAGCTCTACTGAATACCAAATGACCTTTAATTTTGTCAGAGAATTTCAAGACATGATATTTAAAAAATGATAACTGGCCAGTGTTAGATCCAATGGTTAGCCTTCCACTTCTAGAAGTGGCCAGGCAGCCTACTTTTAAGCCATGATATAGAAAAGCATCTTTGCTGGGTCTTTTCTTTCTGGGATGAGAACTTAGCCTTATGGTGGGTTGAGATTCATTCCTTTTATTTCTCTGGCCCAGAACTCTGCTATTCCTCCTGGACAGAGGAGGACACCTGGCCACGATAAATCAGCAAGCATGAGAATAAAGGCTAACTCTGTTGTCTATCAATTCCCAGAAGGTGACTCAAATGTCAGTGCTCTTCACTGTAATAGCTGCAGTAGTGGGTAACGTTTGGGATAGAACCTCACCTATCTATAAATTAAACTTCTATTATATAGCATCCAAAACTTCTACAAATATGGAGATCTATATTGAGTTTATTAGATAGTTGAAGAATTGATAGTTACTGGGTTAGAAACAAAATTATGGGATGTAATCCATTTGTATTATTCTGTAAAAATGAAAATACTTTCTTACTCCAAATAAACAAAACTCCTATATGCATCCACATTGACAGGACAGGAGACTTGATATTAAAATGTATCACTAGTAATGATTGAACTTTGCTGTATAAAATCTTTATTCTCCTTGGTGAAGAGGCAAATGAGTAGTAGGGGTTAATGTGTACATGGAAGCAGTTACTTGGATGTGTCTTCCAAAAGATGGGGTGCTGCTGTGTCTGGAATTGAAGATACAAATATTAACAGATTGCACAGTACATGTTTTTTTGTACTGCCAGCCCCAAATCATAAAAGAGACATTTATTATTAGTTCTGAGAGCTTGGCCTTAGCTTAGGCTTGTTTCTAACTAGCTCTTAATGACTTAAATTAACTCATTTTTATTTATCTATGTGCTGTCACATGACTCATGGCTTTCACCTGCCTTCCTGCATGTCCTGCTTCTTCTGCATCCAGCTAATGACTCCTTTCTTCTTCCTCAAGACCCCTCTGTTCCCAGAAGTCCTGTCTAACCTCTTTCTGCCTAGCCACTGGACATTCAGCTCTTTGTTAAACCAATAACAGGGACACATCTTCACACATTATTATTCCACAACATTTTCCCTTTTTGTCTAAATAAAAAGAAAAGGTGTTAACTCTAACATAATAAAACTGTAAATAATACGAATAATTACATTTATAATGTCCAGTACATTTGTATTTGGCAAATTTAGAGAAAATACTATCAATCCTCTCTTGGTGAGTCTAACATTTTGTACCTAATTTACTTTCTCCCCTAACTTGTATTATCAAACCAAAACTAATTTTTTAGATCCCAAAACATTTTTAGATAAACAACATAAGCTTATATGTCTTTCAATGTTACATGCTTTACACCTCTCTTGTGAGTTTTTCTTTGGAATTTAGTGACATGAAAAACTGTAACTCTAGCTATCTCATCTTCAACTCCATCAAAGACCCAAGAAATATGTAATATTACCTAAGTAAACATCAAGTGCAGAGCAAACAAATTCCAAAACTATAGAAATGATAGAAACATTTGGCTTCCTGGAAACTCACCCAAGATTCTCCTGTATTATTGGGGCATCCATCTTTGGACTATGGGCCTAAAATATCTGAAAGACTTTTCTGTGAAGCAGGAATTTTTGAAGGACTATCCTATCCTTCCATGACAAAGTTCAGCAGTTACTTTTTTGTGTCCTACTTGTTCGGTTTGAACAGCATACTGTCAGCAGTCAAGGCAGGGTGGTTTCTTGCCCAAATGGCTAGTTTTTGTCACAAAGAAAGCGAAGTTCATATAGAGGCTCATTACACCCATTATCCTTTTCTGAAGTAAATTGGTACTGCTGAGAGCCACTGTGTCTCACTGACATGAAAAGCTTAATGTTATTAAAACATCTTAAAGGCCATATTACATAAGTCTTTGAAGTATTTGAAAGCCATATATTTAAAATGTATTTTTATTTGATCTAGAAAACATATCTAACATATAAGACTGTAAGTTTGGCTGTTGTAGATGACTAACTATTAACTTGTATTTCTTTAGTGTCCTAAATAGCTTTCAAAGACTAAAACCTTACATTAGAGTAGAAACACACATACACACATACAGAGAGAGAGAGAGAGAGAGAGAGAGAGAGAGAGAGAGAGAGAGAGAGAGGAGAGAGAGAGAGAGAATAACAAAAATAACCTTAAATTTGTACCATTATATAAATATCCATACCAATGTAAAATATTTGAGACTAGTGGTTATTCAAAAGTAGACCCAACAATAACCCTTTTATCCCATTATTTATATATTGTCACCCCTTTTCCCCCACAGAAAGAGATACCTGAATCTAAGCTCTTTTGTTTCGTCTTTTCATGATCATAATCAATAACAACTTGTAACCAACCCCTCTAAATAATGACAAACATCCATAACCCACTAAACAACCAAAATTCATCCACCCCACCTCTTGAGAATATGGGCATCATGTTCTCCAGACTGCTACTTGTTGTCTGGGAGTAATGGTATCTTTGGGGGATCCTGAAAAAATTAGGATAGTCGTCAAGTCTTGGAGGAGATAGTAACATTTGTTGTTCAGTCTCTGTCCAATGGGAAAGTGCAAGAATTATCTACAGTTCTGGCTAGAATAGTCTGTGAGACTAAACCATCTCTGCTAGAAGCTTTAAAGTTTTCTGGATGTAGAACTTTGAGAAAATTGCAACAGAAGCACTCTGAGAGGCTGGATCACCTGGGCCAACCATTGTCATTGGTGTCTGGTCTCCTTGCTCTTAAAACACACAAACTTTCAAATGTAACATGCATATATGCATTGATGTGAGTATGGACTCTGTGTTGTACACAAGCCAGCCAAAGATGATTTTTATTTTATATTTGGGCAGGTAAAATATATGTTACCTGTCTTGTAGGAGTTTTTATGTTTATTTTTTTCATGTCTGTAGTGAAGATTTTCAGGGGTCTCCCCCAATAAAACCTGATCTCTAATCACAGGAAGAAATCCACAGCCTTTTGCTTCCTGTGGAAAAAAATATGACCTTTTCCACAACATAATACCTTTTCTGACTTCCATTTTAAATGTAAGGAAGTCTTAAAATACTAAGTTGGTGTAATTTAGAAGTTTCCAAAATCCAATGTCTCTCAGAAGCTATTGTTTTTTGTTCATTAACATTCTGAAAATTCAAAGTCAAAAAAGCACCGTAATCCAGACTCCTGTATACTTCCCATCTTTACATGGTTTATTTTTTATATTAATAACTATATTTATTTTTCTATAATTGTCTGTATCCATTTCCTTTTCTTTTTTCAGCATCTAATCACATTTTAAAGCAAACTTTATCTGTTTAGAGGTTTTCTTGGTCTACACCTGACTTTATCAAGCATCTGCAGCCATTTTTGACTGGGTGAGATAAATCTTAAATTGCCAAGTCAGCCTCTAAAGGGTTCAGTTCAGCTGGCCTCTCTGTATACCTAGCACCAGCCCACCTGAGATATTTAAGGATAAGAAAGCCATATCTAGCTCTTTGTCCAGAATTTTACTTAGCTTTCTCAGACCCTCCTTTTGGATATTTGAGCCCCCACATTGGATGCCATATGTAAATGGATTTTTCTTTGGGCTGCCAACTCATAAAAAAACAACAACATGGAGTCTTATTATTAATTATAAACAATTGGCCCTAGTTTAGGTTTATTTCTAAGGAGCTCTTATAACTTAAATTAACCCCTTTCTATTCATCTACATGCTGCATCTAGCTTGTGGCTATTACCTCTCCTCCTCCTGTCTTTCTTCCTCTCTGTGTATCTGGAAACTCCATTCTTCTTCCCTGAGACCTTGCTGTCTCTAGAATCCCACCTAATGTCTTCTTGCCTAGATACTGACCACTCAACTTTTTAATTAAACCAATCAGAGTGACACATAATCACAGTGCACAGAAAGATTATTCCACATCAAGAAAAAGAAGGGCAGGTGACATGGGGAAAATCATTGAGGGGGTAAATAAAAAGAAAGCATAAATATATATTCATACATGTATGAAAATTTTACAATTAAACCAATTACTTTGTATGCCAACTTAAGAAAGAAAAGAATTAAAAAGTGAGTTGGAAGATAAGAAAATCTTAAGGTCAGTGTCTTGGTCACCGTTGTATTGCTATAAAGAGACACCATGACCATAGTAACTCTTATAAAGGAAAGCATTCAACTGGGAGTGTGCTTTTAAAATGGAGAGCTATAAAATAAGTTGAAAAGTTACAGCCAGTTGTAATTCAGAAAACAAGCAGGATGAGTGAGGGTCTGTGAGCCTTGGGGGAGAAACTTCTCAAATATTCCTAAACTCATATTTCATTGAGTAAACAATTATGCCTCTTACCTTAACATGCCTTTAGGTTTATTATATTTTAACGTTTCCAGAACATATAGCTTTCTGAGGTGCGTTTTCCTGCTCAGATGTTTGACAGGTTCATTTGGATTAACTCTGCAGAGTCTAATATGGGTTGGGTTTTTTTAAAAATAATTTTACCTTTTGATCAGTTTACCTAGCACCAGAGGTATTTCTTGGGTCCCACTCTTTTCATCAAAAAATGTTCAACTGAACTTTTAAAAATTAAAGTAAGAAAAAGTTAACGAATTAGCCATACTTTACCAGGATATTTATAGCTTTTCTTTGATGTGCCACAATAAAGCCCTGCTAGTCTATCCCTTTCATGTGGCATTTGAGGAATTTATTTTCATAAGCTTCTTGTAACTGCATAAGATGGCATTTTAAATATTAAGGGGCAGTTGTGACATTCTTCTTTTACACAATAATTCCAAGGATCAACTGTGGCATTTTCCACTTTCTTAAAGTAGGTGAGTTATTAGAGACGCAGGAGGCAGGGTCCACAGGGGATTACAGTCTCCAAAGGCTGTTTGCAAACTACTGAACAAAAGACAAGCGTTCTTACAACAAACAAAGACACTAAAGAATGAAGGTAGAGGCAGAGACCAAAGCTAAGGACTGTCTGGAGCACCAGATGCTGCAGACACATGGGAAGTTTGTTCATTCTTAAAGGTTCATAGGGCCTCCGCCAGGCCAATACCTGTATTTCAGAACTGTTAGGCAATACGGTTTTGTTGTTCAAAAGTTTTGTGTTTGGTTTTATTATTATTTTTAAAACGTGTATGAGTATTTTGCCTCAGTACAAGTACATGCGGTGCTCCAGGAGGCCAGAAGAGGTCGTGAGATTCCCTGGAACTGGATTTACAATAAGCCATATAGATGCTAGGATTCAAACCCAGGTCCTCTCCAAGAGAACACAGCTGAACCACCTCTGCAGCCCTCACGACCAAGTTCAGTACCTATATAACTTGCTTGGATAGTATCTTAACGTGGAAATCTATGCCCAAGAATGGGCCGACGTTAAAAACACCAAAGCTTTTCAGACTCGCTTAGTATGCTCCGATCCTTACACTTAACGATGATTTCCGAGGGACTTTCTAATTTGCCCAGAGATTCACAGCTAGAGTGGGGGAATATGGGAAACACTGGGGTTGATAAACAAGGGAACAGAACCAACTCCGGTAGAGCTTTTATCCTCTAGGCTAGACTGTTGGTGGTGGTGTGGAGGGGGGATTGCACAGACGACCTACTCCAACGCGTCCCGGGATTGCAGGGTTAACTGGGCGGTCCTCGCGAGAACCTACGTTTTTCCCAGAATCTGCAGGTTCATTCGTCACTTTCCGGCGCCGCTGACTCGGCTTCCTCCGCACGGATCCCTGCAAGAGCCAAAAGCCGCACCGTCCAACATAGGAGGTGTGGCGTGGGTGGGCCAATTGAAACTGCGTACTTGTGTTTCCGCCTAAGCTCCACCCCTTGACCCCAAGCACCATGCCGGAAAAATACAATCAGAGAATCCGGGGCGGGACAAAACACGGAAGCGGAAGTGGCGGAAGGTGGCGGACTCTCGGATATTCTGCCCCACGTGTGCGGTGAGTGTTGCGGAGAGGGCAATGCCGGAGGTGCGGGGCAGGCTTCCGCTGGCCGCTCTGGAGAGGGGAGAGTTTGAGGGGCCGTGGGCGAGCGGACGTCTTCAGGGCCGCCTCCCCGGCCGCTTTTATGGTTCGGAGATGGGAGATTGGCGGGAGCCTGGCAAGGGCAGGGGTTAAGCCCTCTGTGTTATGTTGCTTAGTGCAAAGCTAGGAAACTTTCAAACCCTTGCCAGTGCGGGTCAGAGTCGGCCTGCTTATCCTGTGGCAGACCTTGTGATTAGGAGCAGTGCAAGGAAAACTAAAGAAGTGATCCATAAATCGAGTTTAGGAAAACTAAAGCGTGATGGGAGGCATGAGTATTTTAAGCAGGGGCTTTTGGGTTAAGTCCCGGAGTCCTGGTTTAGGAGTACAGCGGACAAGATAAAGAGAAGGCTAGCATTTGGAGGCCATGGTGACGAGTTTTCTATTATTGTGTAATGCAAAGCATTGTTCTTTGTGTCCCTGTGCATATACAACACTGAAGGGTTATTAGAAAAAAAAAGGCAGGAGGTGGCTTGTGACAGGCCTTGATTCTCTTAAAGAAAAAAAAAATTTGCTTAATTTGCAAGTTAGATAAGGAGATTTTTGATGGTTTGTATTGAGTATTGGCATTGGTGATAAAAGTAGTTGTAAGGGGATTGCAGGATAACTTACTGTTAGGTTCAAGATGACTTGACACACAGAGAAGTAAATATCGGACAATGCTCGGGTGTTCTCTTTGAGCACTAATCAGATGATGCCCCATTGGCTACAGCGAGAATGGGCAGGGAGAGAAAAATGGACTATCATTGGGGTGGTCTGCAGTAGGAATACGTTTCAGACATTGAAGTATAAGGTGCCAGTTATATGCATAATCAAATAATACACAGGTCAGTGGGTCTAGTAGGTAAAACCTAATTTGCTTGTCTTTACGTTTGGGTTAGCCACAAATTAATTTGATAGTGAAGAAACTTGGCCGTTGCTGCTTTAAGTGGGCTGAGTTAACTTTAGGAGTAAGTCCTGACTGCTACAATCCTTTGGTGTTGTGAGAACAGAACTTCTTTACACGCGCGCGTGCACACACACACACACACACACACATGCACACACACGCACCCCAGGTCCAAGCATAAACTCAGTCTAATGATGAAAACCTTAATGCCAAAGGGCATATACATAACCTGCAAAATGGAGGACATATGATGGCTAAGCTAAAGTAACATAAAGAGTATAATGGGAATATTGATATACAAATAAACCCTGTTATTAGTGTTGATTTTCTAGTTTCATTAGTGGGTCATCTGATAACAATAGGGGAAGCTGGGTAAGTGATCTGTAGGCTCTCTATTTTTTTTTAACTCTTCTGTAACACACATTGCTTTAAAATAATATACAGGCTTAATATGTAAAGAAAGGCCTGGTTAGAAACCTACATATGAGGGCCAATGGCACAATCGGTTAGCATGTGGTACTGCATGAAACTTACATGCAGAAATGCAAGTGTGAATGTATCTTATCAAGTGATAAAGTGACTATACAATTTAAAATGCCCAGTAGGAAACTGAGTGGCACCAATGCGGGAGGAATTATAGGTACACATCACTATGTCCTATGCAGTTCTGGGCCCTGAACCTAGGGCATGTTCCAGTGTTTCCTGGAGAAAGTGGTTCAACTAGATTAGAAAGTCTTGTATATTTTAGTCTTGGTTTTTCCAGTGGTTAGTTCATAGTAGCAAATTAAGAACTTGGGAAATCTTCCCTTACTGAAAGAATTAAATAGTCCTATTTAATTTACTGTTTCTCCAATACATATTAACCTGGAACCCTGCTTTTTTTTTTTTTTTTTTTCTTCCCGAAACAGTATCTCACTATGTATCCCAGACTGGTCTCCAGTGTATGTTGCCAGAGTGGTCTTGAACTCACAGTGATCCTTCTGCCTGGGTCTCTGAGCTTAGGATTACATGTGTGTGCCAACACATCCAGCAAAATTCATGACCAGGCGGTGGTAGCATACATCTTTAATTCCATCGCTCAGGAGGCAGAGGCAGGCCTGGTTTATAGATCAAGTTCCAAGACAGCCAAGGCTGTTACATAGAGAAACCCTGTCTCAAAACTCCTGCTCCCCCCAAAAAATTAATTAATGGAAGTTTCTAAGCTGGGGACATTGTTTAGGAATTCCTGCAGGTGACTCCTAAGGTGCTTTAGAAATGGGTAAGCATCTAACTTTGAAATATAGACAAGAGCCTGGTGACATTTGCCTTTTTGTCCTTCCTTAGGTGTTCTGTTTGTAGGTTGGTGAGGGGTTTCTGTTATTTTACCTGTGTTCAGTGAATGTCACTGAACCCAACAGGTGACATGTTAGGCATATTCCTCACAATATAAATATTGAGTAGTTCAGTGTGACTTGGAGGTCAGCAAGTTATGTGGCTGTGTCTAAAACTGTTGGCTAGTAACCTTTGTTTTAGTTTTATTGGGTTTTCTTTCATTAAATTGTAACATGTGCTAAATGCATCCTATTGCCTGTTCCTGGCTTTTTAAGATAGATGCCCAAGAAATAAAAAAAAAACATTACTAGTTACCAAGCCTTCCCAAGTTAAAAGCTGCAGACAGTAGTGTTATTTCTTAATAGTGTTGTATATTTAGCCAGTTTTGTTGCTTAAGTGTTGCCTTCAGGTGTGTCACACTCTAGCCAGGGTGTGTGCATGTCCTGAGGTCTTGTGTTGGTATTTTCTCATCCTCAGCTTTAGTGTCTTAGAGGTAATTATGTACTTGGTGGATGTGAGATCCTCCAGGGCCGTGCCTGGATGCTTTATCCTGATTTGAGCTCAAGGACTATATACTACTTAATCACTCTCTCTGGGTAGCAATTCAGTGATTCTATGGTTTTGGCTTTTGTTTTTCAGAACTATGATGGAAGTCAAAGAGAAGAAAAAATTCACAGGAAAGAGTCCAAAGGCAGCACCAGGAAAGAATAGATTTCTTAAAAACAGTGGTAAGAGAGCCTTATCCATGTGTGCTTTCCTTGTGCTGATTATATGTTTGAAGATATGTTGGGGGATGGGGTTTGTATTGGTGCCATGCTAGGAGTACCATAAACATGGTAGAAAGAGGTCCCCACAAGTTAGCCTGTTTTCTTGGAATTTCAGCTTTTAAGAATTGCAAAAATAATTGAGGGATGGCTTTATTGTAAAAGATACTTTGTGTCAGCAATTTATGTGGCCTTATTCTATTCCCATTCATTCACTGTACAATTCATTTTAATGTTTGATGAGTTGAGCTGGCTAGTTCACTCAGCTTTTGCCTTCTGAATTTGAAATGGTGATGTCTCTATTATTCCATCAGGTGTCAGTATTGCAGAGTAGAGGAATCTAGGCCTGTATAGATAGATAACTTGTCCTAAGCAGTCTGTGCTTTCCCTTGTGATGGTCTTAAGGCATAGCTATTATTATTGTCATCGTCTTTGTTAGATATGTGTAAGCTTTGGACTAAAAATTTTAGCCAAATAGTTTTATTATAAGCTTTAAGATTTTTCTCAAAATTAGACATTTCCAGAAATTCAGTTAAATTCATTCTTATGGTATGGTTTCTTAGCTTCAGTAACTGTTGAATTTGGTCTTAAACTCCTGTCTTATTTAACCATTGAGATTTTAATTTATTGATGGTAGCGCCAATAAGACAAAATGGAAAGGTGCATAATATTTTCTATCTAGAATATGCTTACTAATTCCTCTACTTTCCAGGATTTACATGACTAACCTATACAATTTTATAATCAGAAAGCTTTCTCTTAATTTTAGTGTGATTATTTAAATTATTTGAATAAATATTCAAGAATTCATGTATGTTTGAGAGGAAGACTGTTGGTTGCACTAATGTAGTTCTCTGTAGCATATAGTTGAGTAGATCAGAGATTTAGGCTCAGAATCTATGACTAATAAGTATTCATTATTATCACTAGATTCTAGTTCTTCAAAGACATTTCCAAGGAAAGTTGTTAAGGAGGGTGGCCCTAAAAAGAACTTTGAGAAAGGAGCCACAAAACCTGGCAAAAAGGGTGTGAAGCAGTTCAAGAACAAGCCACAAGGGGGCAAAGGACCGAAGGACAAATTCCAGAAGCCAAATAAATTCAACAAGAAGAGGAAGTTCCAGCCAGATGGTAAAAGTGAGGGTAAGCATGACTCTTAGAGTCTTTGGAAGCCTTCCTGGGCCAGGGGAGTGACTGCGCCTTGGTGTGCGGATCCTCTGCTGTGTCACAGCATGCCTGTCTGGGCCCCTAGACAGCAGCATTTGGGAGTGAAAGAAAGGACATGCAGGGGGCTTAAGTAAACAACATCATGTTTCCTAGTCTGAATTTCTCATTCTGGTGCTGGTGAGATGCCATAGTGTTGCATGAATTCTATTTGGTATTATAATAAAAACCTGGAGCCAGACACTGGGGAAAAGCTGACCAATCAGAGAGACAGGGAACAAACCACAGCCACTTCTCACCCAGCCAGCTCTTCAGGCTCCCTCCAAGAATTCTCCCACCTAAGCTTCTCTGTGCTAAGTGGACAAGGGAAGTGGCCAGCAAAGCTAGATTCCTCCCTTCTCTCCTGCTCCCAGCTATCTCACTTCCACTTCTGGATTCAACTTTCCTAGAGCTAAGACTAAAGGTGTGAGCTGCTGCAACCTAGCTGCTAGGCCTTGAACTTACAGAGATCTCTGTGATAGGGTTAGAGGCATGGGTCACTACTCCCTGACCTTCATAGTTTAGCTCTGTGGTTTGCTTTGTCCTCTGATATTTCATACTGTTTTTATTAAATATACAATATATCACCATAGCTTAGCATTTAAGAGCACTTGCTCTTGCAGAGGACCGGAGTTCACTTCCTAGCACCTCCATGGTACCTCACAATCATCTGTAA
This sequence comes from Sigmodon hispidus, assembly GCA_004025045.1. Lineage (NCBI taxonomy): Eukaryota > Metazoa > Chordata > Mammalia > Rodentia > Cricetidae > Sigmodon > Sigmodon hispidus. The sequence continues at coordinate 5,091 of PVIH01006204.1, read as the reverse complement.
CCCCAGTTCAATGTGTTAAGTCTCCTCTTAGGACCTCCTCAGGCACCAAGCACACGTGGTACTCACACACGTGCGCGCGCGCAAGCAAAACACTTGTAAAATGAATATAAAAAATAAAATGCTTTAAAACTTTCTCATGCTTAGATATCTTTATTTCTTTACCCAAGGAATTAAACTAAATTGTGTCTTTTGCAGAAAGTTTAAAATATTCTTTTCTGAAGACCAAACTGAATTTATTCATCCGTTCATCAGATGATATTTACCTCTTTTCACTTTTTTTAATTTAAAGACATTGTCTTACTGTGTAGCTCTGGGTGGCCTGAAACTTAACCATGTAGAACAGGCTGGCCTTGGATTTACAGATCCACTTATATGCACTGTCATGTCCAGCTGTCTGTTTTATTCATTGTGATGGGAGATAGGTAGTTTTAAAGTCAGTAATCGTGCAGGGCTAAACTAATCATAATAGCCACCCTTAAAGATACAGCATTCTCTAGCTAAAGTGTACTGAATTAAGAGATTTGTAGACTCTGCTGTCATGGGGCTTAGACCAGGCTAATGTGATCAGCTCCTTAATGATCACATTCAGTAGTATCTCTGGATGTGTGGTATGCACCCGTAGATTTAGCTATTTAATTCCTTCAGGACAAATTGCTCCCTAATGAGAACTGTTTCTGAGGCTTCTCTTTGTCATTGAAAGGGATTGCTGATCTCTTTATCAGGATATCCACTGATTTACTTCTCAACAGCATTTGTTCAGGACAACATGACACCATTGTGCCTTGTCCATTGTTGGTTTCCAGCAAGAAGTTTCTCCACACTGGCCCACACATTCCACCCTGTCCCATTGTGAGAGGTTTTGGTTGACTTCCCTAACATGGTATGCACTCTTACATAGCTCCCTACCTGCCCACCGAGTTTACTGTGGGGCACGTTTTCTTTCTAGCCCTCCAGCCTGCTCCTTACTCAGTTTGCTTAAGGACTGCTTGCTGGAGGAGGGACAGCATGCTTGAGGTGGAGGAGAGGACCAGGAACTTGCTTGCTTCTCGGTGTGTCTGGAAGACCTTTCCCCACTCCAGTCCCTGTTTTTTTTTCTTCCTCTCTCCATGCCCAGATTTGTTCCACTAGCTTCTTTTCCTCTTCTTTTATAATTTATATGATCGTTTTAATGGAGAATACAGAGAATTTTATAATGTTAAATATAACTGCTATGATTCTTGCATTTTAAATATCAAAGCAGAGGTAGCAAGAGGGAAATAATTGGTACTTATTTATACCTAGTCATACTACAGTATGACTCAAATTACAATTCTGTTTTGGTTTTTGTAATGAGTGGATTTTATAATCTGAGGGAGATTTTAGAAATAACTAAATACAAGAGGACTTGGGGGAGATACTTATATAGATAATACTCTAGTGAAATATTCATTTTATTTATTTCAGTTGGTCTTATTGTTTAATGGAAAACATAATTGGGACTGGAGAGATGGCTCAGTGGTTATGAACATTGATTGCTCTTCCAGAGGTCATGAGTTCAATTCTCAGCAACCACATGGTGACTCACGACCATCTATAATGACATCTGGTGCTCTTTTCTGGTGTGCAGGGACACATGTAGGCAGAACACAGTATACATAATAAATGAATAAACCTTTAAAATCGTTAACATAATTAAAATTCAAAGATACAGGAATAGGTAGAGACTTGGTTTTTATATCATCAGTCTGTGGAAGCTTGCTATATATTGTCATGAATGAAAGGCAACTATAGGTTGTTCCTGGATCTGAATCTTGTTTCCACCACTGGGTGGCCTTGGATGGATGACTTACTGTGTGGTACGTAGCACAAAGCAGGTGATCAAAGTCAGACCCACCTCACACTCTTAATTAAATAATGTGTGACAGCTCTCAGAGCAGGTCATGTTCTATTTTTGATTTTGTTTTATATTTGATATTTGGATTGATCAAGGAACCTCATCCATGAAGTGCTGTACCACTGAGCTTCCTCGCCAGCTTATTTTCCCCTTGTAGCTTCTAGAATAAGCATTGGTCCTGGTGTTTGGCCTCTGTACTGAATTTGTATTCGTGTAGTATTCAGAACGTTAAATGCATTGAATCTAATTCTAGAATCAGCAGCCAAGAAACCCAAGTGGGATGACTTCAAAAAGAAGAAGAAAGAGCTGAAGCAGAGCAGGCAGCTCAGTGATAAGACCAACTATGACATCGTGGTTCGAGCAAAACACATCTGGGAGAGTTTGAGAAGGTACTGGCACTTATCAGTGTTGTTAGTAGTCTGTCCAAGACTAGGAAACCACAGAGGCTTGCCCTGTAAACAGACATGTCCTAAACAGCAAAGGCAGCGCCTGCTTTCTTTGATTCATACTCCTCGTCCCTTGTCACAGCAGCAGTGTGGGTGTCTGTCGGTGCAGAAATGTGGGAAGTTGTTAGGATAGTGTCAGATAGCTTTATGGAAATGATGGGAGTCAAATGGATTTGATATCTATCTTCAAAGATTTCTCAGAAAATGAAGGACAATTTCTTATCAGCCAGGTTTTGAGATGTTTAAGTATTTGCTATCTTAGATGGTTTTATTATTTTTCTTTGCTTCTGAAGTCCTGGCTGTTAAGATTTAGATTGATGCATAAAATTATACCTTGTGAGATGAGTTTCTGCCTCTGAGAAAATTACTTTTGTCTGGCTGCTCTAGAATAATAATTTTAATGTCAGAGGTTTGCTGCGTTCAAAGGAAAAACCACACTGAACTGGCAGACATATATTGCATGCTGTTTGGTTTTCATGTTTAAAATAACTTGGGCTGCACTTCCTTTGCAGAAAAGACTGTGACAAAGAAAAGAGAGTGAAGCTGATGAGTGATTTGCACAAGTTGATTCAAGGGAAAATTAAAACTGTGAGTAGAATGCACTCATCGTTCCAACTTTTAAAAAAGAAACCGAGTTTCTTTGTTCTTAGGGAAGTATGTTCTTTGTGTGTGGTTAGGGTTATGGATGCAGCAACACTTTGGGATTGTCGGTACCTATTAACTTTCAAGGAAATGAAACCACAGTTGACACCATCCTTGTGGGTGTAGTTTTAATGAGGACTGAAGTATGAAAGATAGTAGACGTCTGTCTCTCACATTGATTTCAGCTATAAAATGTGATAGGAAGCAAAGCCAAACAATGGTGTACCATATAATTAACATATTTCTGTCTCAAGGGGCTAGAGCAATTTCAGCTGAAAGTGTAAATTGTAAGAAGTAGTGTAAGTAATAGAGATATCATTTTGAATCTAGAAAGTTCCAACTGTTTTCCTACAGATCGCCTTCGCACATGACTCAACGCGTGTGATCCAGTGCTTTATTCAGTATGGGAATGAAGAGCAGAGGAGGCAGGCTTTTGAGGAACTGCAAGGTATTGTTAATAGGCAATATTTTCATCACTTGTGAAAAGTCACTTGTTTTCTCTTGGAATGCTGAAGAATATTCTAAGAGAGTAGTTGTGTGTTTTCTGCAAGTCAGTTTTTGTTGCTGTCTCTTTCTTTCCTTTGTTTCTGGAGAACTTAAGTGAGGATGTTGGGTCATTGGGATGTTTTGTTTCCCCACCAGGTGACTTGGTTGAACTAAGTAAAGCCAAGTATTCCAGGAATATAGTCAAGAAATTTCTCATGTATGGGTAAGTTGTTATAAAGTGTATTTTTCCCCTTGGTTTTGGTTTTGTGGATTCATCTTTGCCTAAATGTTACTTTAAAAATCTCTGGTCTTAATAATCACCTCCAGGCACTTGTGGTCTTCCTGGGGCACAAATGACTACAGTCATGGTGCTGCCCTCTCCCTTGTTAAGGACCTATTTTTATACATTTAAGTTAAAGAACCAAGCATTGGAATAATTAACTTCAGTTACTAGTATTTAGAGGGTAGAAAATTGAGATGGGCAGATGAAGAGACTGTGATGTGGGTCATTGTGTTAGCACAGGTCAGGGTGGGATGTTTTTCCTGATGTGTTGTTGGTGCTTATCTAGACCAGCCTTTAGGTGTGAGAATGTACCAGAATACAATAACAGCAAAAAATAAGTGATGTGCAGTCAGTGACATTTATTTCCTAACCATTCCTGGCTAGTATTAGCTGCTCGGATGCTTTAGAATAAATCCTGTTTTTTAAGAAAATAGTAGTTTATCTTATTTCCATTTGCCTCCTTGACTCTGTCCTGCCCTAACTTTCCTTGTGATCTAGTTGTATAAACAGACAAGGGCACTTCCTGTGTGCTGGTCACTGTTCCCCATGGATCTTAGTCCATCCAGTTCTCACAGCAGCTATGTTTCTAATTTGTGAATGAAGAAGCTAAGGCACAGAGAGAAGTTTGAGATAGGGCTGGGGTTGTAGCTTAGTGGTAGAGCATTTGCCTTACATGCATAAGGTCCTAGGTTCAATCCCCAGACCTGCCAACAATAAGTTAAGAAAGACCCTACTTGACTCTTTGAGCTGGTCAGCAGAGCTAGGCTTTCTCCCCAAGGACTGCGGCCTCCTTTGTCTTCTGAGCATTGAAAAGGGACATGAAGCTCTCCCATATAGGCGAGCCCCCCTCTCTAACACAAACACTGGTGATTCAGCCTTTGGAGGAGTGAGTTGTGTATTTATTGTCACCCTGCCTCTCCTCCTGTCATTTACTTTGCCTGTGTTCCTTTTGACTTTAGAAGTAAACCACAGATAGCAGAGATCATCCGAAGCTTTAAAGGTCATGTGAGGAAGATGCTGCGGCACTCGGAGGCGTCGGCCATTGTGGAGTACGCCTACAATGACAAAGCCATTTTGGAGCAGAGGAACATGCTGACAGAGGAGCTCTATGGGAACACGTTTCAGCTTTACAAGGTGGCCTTCCTGAACTCCTTTCCCCACGTGGTGATTTTTCTGTGTGGTCTTCACATTTCCAGGGCCTGGATGTAAGGCGTGTTTTTACCAAGCTAGTCCTTCAGAAGACAACTAATAGCCATTGTTTTCTTTTTTTTTTTTTTTTTTTTTTTTTTTTTTTTTTTTTTTTTTTTTTTTTTTTTTTTTTTTTTTTTTTTTTTTTTTTTTTTTTTTTTTTTTTTTTTTTT
>PVIH01006203.1:0-114001 GCA_004025045.1 Sigmodon hispidus | reverse complement strand
GTCTTTGATGTGGTTGAAGGTTTAATAATTGTAGGTATAGTTCTTTTTAGTTCAAAAGGTATATTAGATATGAAACTTTAGACTCACAATGATAAGGTAGATAATGGAATATTCTCTTTAATTTTAGAATACAAATAGACTGGATATTGTGACTGTAATTCTTGCTTGAGAGTTGTTCTGTTGTGTGTAATTTTGCTATATGGAAATTGAAACCTTCCTTTTTAATTAGACAGAAAAGAGGAAATGTGGTGGAATGTTCTCTGTACGATATAAATAAATAACTGTTTGGACCCATGCAGGGCACCGTAGAAGTGGGTGGAGAATCAGAGGCAGCCAGGTAGGAAGAAGGGGTGGAGTTTACCAGTCGCCATCTGTCCCCCGAAGAAGAAGCATGTAGAAATTCAGGTGAGCCACGGGCTGCAAGCCACGTGGTGGATAGATTCATGGAAATGGGTTGATTTAAGAAGATAGAGCAAGCTAGTAATGTGCTTAAGATATGGGCCAAACAGTGTAAAGTATATAAGCGTGTGATTCATTTCTTTTGGGGGGCAAAAGCTGCGGGTGCACAGACCAGGCTCCACACCGCCGGCACCACACGCGTGCCAGGTCACAAATCTCCAGACCCAAACAGGCCAGGAAAAACATACTACAACACCTTCTTGATAAAAATTTTGGAGAATCAAGGATATAAGGAAAATATCTAAACATAAGAAAAGTGATATATAGCATGCCAGCAACCAACATCAAATTAAATGAAGAGAAATTCTAAGCAGTCCCACTAAAATGAAGAACAAGATAAGGCTCTATACTCTCCCCCATATATATTCAATATAATATTTGATTTCTAACTAGAAAAATATGACAACAAAAGGACATTAAGGGGATACACATTGGAAAAGAAGAAGTCAAACTTTCATTATTTACAGATGATATGAAAGTATACATAAGTCAACCTGCAAAATTCTGCCAAGGAAAGTTCTACAGCTGATAAACCTTTTCAACAAAGAGGCAGACTAGAAGATTAACTCAAAATATCAACAGCCCTCTTATAAACAAATGATAAAAGAGTTGAAAAAGAAATAAGGGAAGCATCACCTTTTGAAATAGCTGCAAATAACATCAAATATCTTGTGGTAACTCTAACCAAGGAAGTTGAAGGACATGTATGACAAGAACTTTAAGTTGTTGAAGAAAATAATTCAAGTAGATACTAGAAAATAAAAATTTCCCATGCTCTTGGAAAGGTAGGATCAACACAGTAAAAATAGTCATTTTACCAAAAGTAATCTATAGATTCAATGCAATCCCAATCAAAATCCCAACACAATTATTCACAGACTTGAAAAGAACAATACACAACTTCACATGGAATAACAATAAAATGGATCACCAAAACAATACTGTTCAATAAAATAAATGTGAGAGGCATCACCATTCCTGACTTCAAGATCTACTATAAAGATACAGTAATAAAAAAATAAATAAATTAAATTAAAAAAAAACAAAACAAAAGATAAACCCCAGCTTGGTTCTGGTATTTATTAAGAAAAGAAAAAAAGGACTAGTGAATCAACAGAAGCAAATTGAAGACCCTGACATTAATCCACATACCTATAAACATGATTTTTACAAAGAGGCCAAAAATATACAATGGAAAAAAGAAAGCATCTTCAATAAATATTGCTGGCATAACTAGATGCTGGGATGGAGAAGAATGCAAATAGATCCATATTTATCACCCTGTACAAATCAAGTCCAAGTGGATCAAAGACTTCAACATAAACCCAGCGACAACTGAACATAATTTTAAAAATGGGAAATAGCCTTGAACTCATTAGCACAGGAGACCACTTTCTAAACAAATCACCAGTAGCATGGACACTGAGAACAACAATTAATAAATGGGACCTCCTAAAACTGAAAAGCTTCTGTAAGGCAAAGGGCACAGTCAATAAGATAAAACAACAGCCTACAGAATGGGAAAAGATCTTCATCAACTCTTCATCTGACAAAGCACTGATCTCAGAAATATATAAATAACTCAAGAAAGTAGAGGTCATAAAACAAAAGAATCAAATTTTAAAAATGGGATGAAAAGCTAAATGGAAAATTCCCAGCAGAAAAATCTCAAATCGCTGATAAGCCCTTAAAGAATTGCTTAGAATCCTTAGTCATCAGAGAAATGCAAATTAAAACAACTCTGAGATACTATCTTATATCTGGCAGAATGGTTAAGATCAAAAACACTGATGACAGCCTATGCTGAAGGTGTTGTAGAATAAGGGGGGAACAATCCTTCATTGCTGGTAGGAATGTAAACTTGAACAGTCACTTTGAAAATTAGTATGGTGGCTTCTCTGAAAACTGAGAATCAATACTTAATGATCCAGCAATACTACTCTTGGTCATATACCCAAAGGATATACATTCATACCACAAACACATTAGCTCAACTATGTTCATAGCAGCATTATTTATAATAGCTAGAATCTGGAAAAATACTAGATACCCTTCAACTAAAGAATGGATTTAATAATTGTAGTACATTTACACAATAATGTACTACTCAGTTAAAATATATAACATTCTGAAATTTTCAGGCAAATGGATAGATTTAGACAATATCATCTTGAATGAGGTAACACAAACTCAGAAATATAAACATGGTATATACTCATTCATATGTGGATTTTAGACATAAAGCAAAGACCAGGCTACAATTCAAAACTCTGGAGAAGGTAGGCAATAAGGAGGAACTTGCATGCATCTTCTTTGGAAGGGGAAATAGAAAAGATCTAAGTAAATTAGGACCAGAGGGGGAAGGAGACAAGGAAAATTGAGAATAGAACCTGTGGAAATGGAGTGGTTAAGTAGAAGGAGCCACAGAGTGGGAGAACGGCAAAATAAATATTTTGATAGAGGGAACCATTATGGGCTAGAGAGAAACCTGGTGCTAGAAAAGGGCTCAAGAACTCACAAAGATGACCCTGGCTAAGACTCCAAGCCATAGTGGAGAGGGTGCCTGAACTGACTTTCCTCTATACACAAATGATAACCACCCTTTCTGTTATTATAGAACCTCAATTCAGAAACTGATAGAAGAGGATGCAGAGATCAATAGCAAAGCACTGAGTCAAGTTCCCAGTTTTGCTGAAGAGAGAGAGAGGAGATTACATGCGCAAAGGTGTCAAAAACTTGAAAAAAAACAAAGAGACAGCTGACCCAAGCTGTTTGGAGATGACCAATTTTGAAGTGATTACTGGGGAAGCTACCTGGGACTAAACTTTGCCCTCAAAATGTGAATGAAAGTTGAATAGTGTGGACAGTTTGTGGGGGTCTCTGGCAGTGGGGCCAGAATGTATTCCTAGTACCTGAACTGGCCTTTTGGAGCCCACTCTCTACAGAATATCTTGCTCAGCCTTGATACTAGAGGGTAGGCCTGGTCCTACTTCAACTGAATATGCCAGACTTTATTGATTGACCCTGGAAGTCCTTACTCTCTCAGAAGAATAGATTATGGTGGGGGCAAGCTAAGGGACGACTGGGAAGATGGGAGGGAGGGGAAACAGTGGTGGGTATGTTAAAAACATTTTTAAAAAATAAAAATTAAGAAGAAAAGAAATAAACATTGTGACAATTACAATGTTCTCTCCCTGAGAAGTTGCAGGCAGTCTGGTAAAAAATAGTGTCTCTTTTCTCTGTCCCTCCACACTTCTTTCCACTGCAGCTACAGTCCAGCTCCAAGGCACAAAGCTGAATGAATCAAGTGAATGAAGATCAGTTTATAGCTGCTTCTTTTATTCAGTGCCTACATTCAGTTCTAACTGCATCTCTCATCAATCAGCTTGCTCAAGGTACTTTTGTTATAGCCATTTTTCTAACAGGTTGAGTTCATTTAATGCATCTTCTATGTATATGTGGTATATGTGTTTACAGCATGCCACCTAGGACTAGATAACCTCTAAAAAGGCTCAACCTGAAGAGACCAGGCTGTCTCTATTATCAGTAGACATTAATTAACTGTAACTCTTTATCTAAGGGTAGTGCTCTGTAGGATTTCCACCATCTCATCTTGATATTGTATTATTGTTATTGTGCATGCTTGTTTAGACAATCGTAATTTTCATGAGCGTTTTAGCTTGATAAGTAAATATATATATACATATATATGTGACAATATTCACAATATCATATGTGACAATGTGACATTCTGGCTCACCACTCATTTTCTTTTTACCACTTCTTTCACAATATTCCCTGAGCCTTAGTTACTGTGATTGCATGGTAGATACATTAGTTGAGACTGGAAACTACATGGTCAGCTGTTATCTACCTTATAACCAGTTGAAGATTGCTGTGATGAGTTTTATCTGCTACATAAAGAATGTTCTTTGGTAATATGTAAGAGCTGCACTCATCTGTGTGTATAAGGCTAAGTGTTTAGAATGTTCTCTGAAATTATGCTTGTTTGGTAAAATAGTAGGGTTTTCCCTTGGGCTCAGAGTCTCCCCAGGGGAAGATGGGTAGGTTTTTAATAGTAAATATGAATTCCTACCTATTTCATAGGCCTTAAGTCCAAAGTCCACTAGACAACTCTTAGTTATGCCCAAAATGCAATTACTACTCTTGCACCCTTATCATTCTGGAAATTGTAGTTTATAGACGTCACAGCTTGATCAGGATATTAATTAATTTTTCTCCTCATCAACTTACATAGCACCTTTGGATATTGTAATAGCTAATAATCAAGGAGGATCTCTCTACGTAAGTTCATTTTTTATTTACTTATTTTATTATTTCGTAACTCTTATTTTTTATTATGAATAAAGTCATATTTTTTATCCATGTATATCCTTGCTCAAGCTCCCTTCCCCCTCCCACCCTTTCAGTCACTTTGTCTTCTCCACATCACTATGTAAGTTCTTAATTCCTTAGATTCCTGTATCTACTCTCTTCAGAAAAAGGATCTTGACCTTATGGATACAAACAGATTTATTTTATAAATAAATAAAAAAGAAGATAGATTTAAAAATAAAAAAAATCTATCCATAAAGCCTTGCATGGATCTCTTTATAGATCTTTGCAAAAGAAATAAAAAATTCATCCCTTCCTGTTTAATGCCTTTATATGTTTGCTATTATAAAATTTGTTGTTTTGCATATCACTAACTACTGGTTAATGATAGAGAAGCTTCAATATATTTTGTTATTCCTGTGCAAGAAGTAAAGTAGCTTCAATGTATGTTGTTATGCCTGGGTAGGTGGTAGAGTGACTGGCTAATGTATTCAGTGACCCTTGCTTCTGCTCATGACTTATCTATGTGAGCACTTATAAAAGAAGTGATTTAAAGATCAAACTTTTAATAGTGACATTTATAGATTTTTATAAATTCTTTTATGCATTCCATTGCCTTTTCAATATTTAGCTATGTTTTTGTTTGTAATCTTATAATTAATTTTATAATATTTTATTATTCTTAGAAAATAACAATAACCACATTTAAAGAGGAAATATAGAATCTAGAAGTTTCACAATCATAATGTATGAAGAATGGTTTGTCATTATTGCTTTTCTTTTTTTTTCCTTCTTTATTTTGTATTTAACAAAAAAATAGTAACATGAATTTAAAATGAGGAAAAGGTAACAATAACTATGAACAGGATAAGAATCATAAGCATGGCTTATCAAGGGTGGTAATGCAAATAAGATTGCTACACATATATTTACTATGTGTTCAGCTTTCCCTCTGAAATTTTTTTTCCCATCCCTGTATATCCTCATTCAAGGTCCCTTGCCCCTCCCACCACATCTTGACATTTCTCTTCTCTGCAACTCCCCATCCCTTTGCTGGGCAGGGAGCAGACAGTCCTATGGTCCCACTGACCCAATAATGCTTGGATCAGTCTCCACTCCTGGCCAAATCCAGTTTTGTCCCCCCTCCCTCAAGAACATTATTGCTTTTCTACTTGGGAGACTACAAGTACATTTTTTGTAAACTGTATTGTTCCTACCCTCTTCAATAAAACATCTCTTTTGCTTTTTTAAAATTTATTTTATATTTATCAAGAAAAACAGTGAAATGTATTTAAAATGCTGAGAAGTTAACAATAACTATAAAGAAGATAAAAATCATAAGCATGACTTATCAAGGGTGATAATGCAAATAAGATTGCTACACATATATTTACTTTGTGTTCAGCTTTCCCTCTGAATTTTTTTTTCCATCCCTGTGTATCCTTATTCAAGGTCCCTTCCCCCTCCCACCACATCAGGTCATTTTTTCTTCTCCTCAAATCCCCATCCCCTCCCTGGGCAGGGAGTAGACAGTCCTATGGTCCCACTGACCCAATAATGCTTGGATCCGTCTCCACTCCTAGCAATCCAGTTTTATTGCCCCTCCCTCAAGAGTGAGTCAGGTGTTCCTATAGTTGGAGTGGGATCCGAAGGGTCAGTCCACAGTGTCTCTGATCCCAAACTGTTCAGTGGTTGTGTTTTGCTGCTTGGATATGCTTAGCTTTTTTTCTTGTTTGTTTGTTTGGAGACCACTAATGAGTGAGTACATCCCCTGCTTATCTTTCTGAGATTGTGATACCTCGCTCAGGAGGATATTCTCCAAATCCATCCATTTGCCTGTGAATTTTAGAATATCATTTTTCCTTACTGCTGAGTAGTATTCCATTGTGTAGACGTACCACAGTTTGTTAATCCATTCTTCAGTTGAGGGACATCTACGTTGTTTCCAGGTTCTTGCTATTACAAATAATGCTGCTATGAACATAGTTGAGCTAATACCTTTGGAGTGTGAATGTGCCACTTTAGGGTATACACCCAGAAGTGGTATTGCTGGGTCCTTGGGGAGATTGATTCTCAATTTTCTGAGAAACTGCCATATTGCATTCCAGAGTGGCTGAACAAGCTTACACTCCCACCAACAATGGAAGAGTATTCCCCTTGCTCCACATCCTCTCCAACATAGGCTGTCATCTGTGCCTTTTATCTTAGCCAATCTAACAGGTGTTAGGTGGTATCTCAAAGTTGTTTTGATTTGCATTTCTCTGATGGCTAAGGATGAAGAGCACTTTTTTCAGGTGCCTTTCAGCCATTCGTAGTTCCTCTGCTGAGAATTCCTTTTTTAGACCTTTACCCCATTTTTTGATTGGGTTATTCAAGGTTTTGGGCTCTAGATTCTTGAGCTCTTTACATATCTTAGAGATCAGTCCTCTATTGTAGCGGGAAATCCCGGATTGTACAGGTGCGGGAGGGGCTTGGTCTGCGGAGACCAGACGGAAACGGAGCTCGGAGAGGGAGGCGGGTCTTCCGGCCCCTTGGCGCGGAGACACAGTGGGTTCGTATGGGTCGGTATGGCGGTGGCTGGGCTCGTTGCTAAAACCTCCTCTTGTAAGGAATTCTAACAAAATAAACCTTACTTAATATATACCTCTTGGTGGCAGGTTTGTACCATGATACTCTATCACTTGTAGGGTTTGTGAAAATCTTTTCCCATTTTGTAGGCTTCCGTTTTGTCCTATTGACAGTGTCCTTGGCTTTGCAAATAGTAAAAATGGCAATGCTACCAAAGGCAATCTACAGATTCAATGCACTGCCCATCAAAATCCCAACACAATATTTTTAGGACCTTGAAAGAACAATACTCAATTTCATTTGGAATAACCGGAAAGCCAGGATTGCCAAAACAATTTTACTCAACAAAAGAACCTCAGGAGGTATCACCATCCCTGACTTCAAGTTATACTATAGAGCTACAGTAATAAAAACAGCCTGGTACTGGCATAAAAACAGACTTGTGGACCAATGGAATAGAATTGAGGATCCAGACATTAACTCAAAAACCTATGAACACCTGATCTTTGACAAAGAGGCCCAAAACATTCAATGGAAAAAAAAGACAGTATATTTAACAAATGGTGTTGGCATAGGTGGATGGAAGTTTGTAGAAAAATGCAAATAGATCTGAGTCTGTCACCCTGCACAAACCTCAAATCCAAGTGTATCAAAGACCTCAACATAAACCCAGCCACATTGAACTTGATAGAAAAGAAAGTGAGAAATACACTTCTACAAATTGGCACAGGCAACCACTTCCTAAATATAACACCAGTGGCACAGACACTAAGACCAACAATCAATAAGTGGGATCTCCTGAAGCTTGGAAGCTTCTGCAAAACATCTCTTTTGAACAGATAGAGAGCTTTAAGAAAAGCCACAACCAATCAAATTATATTGTTGTGGATCCCATATCTAGAATGAATGCATTAACAAAACAACTCTTGTACCTAAGGTTTAAGGAACATTGCTGATGAGTGGATTGTAGCCAGATAATCATGGAGTTTGCTTTGAGATTGTGCCTATTAATGATATCCAAAACTATACTAATAAAGTCTTAACAATGTGACTACGAAGGCATGATATGAACAATGATGATAGCAAGACATGCCAGCGTGGATGAGGGTCTTGTGACCTCAGGCCTTCATAAATAACTACAGGCAACTAGGTAGTGCTGAGAGTGAAATAATACCTACACAGGGATAAGCACAATAATTTATTATTCAATACCAAGCAAGTAACATTATTCAGACTCAGTTTGCTATGTTTCAGAATATGTGTTTACATAACAGCAATTAATAAATCAAAGGACAATAGTTTGAAAGAGAACAGTGAGAAGTATATGGAACAAAGGAAAGAAATTATGTAATTACAGTCTCAATAATAAACCAAAACAAAATTCTGTTTCTAGAGAGAAAGAAAAAGGAGGAAAGAGATAGAGAGAGAGAAAGAGAAAGAGAGAGGGAGAGAGAGAGAGAGAGAGAGAGAGAGAGAGAGAGAGAGAGAGAGAGAATAGAAATTCCAAGATGGTTCAGTGGTTAATTGCACTTTCTTTCTTTATAGCCTAATGACCTAAATTTCATCCTTGAGATCCACAAAGTAAAAGGAGAGACTTAAGATACACAAGTTATCTTTGACCTTCACACATGGGTTGTGATTTAAACACACACACACACACACACACACACAATTTTAGAAATAATACAAATAAAATATTAGATTATGTTTTTAAAGTATACTTTTTTGGAAGGACATTAGATATAAAAAGTATAAAAGTATTTTGTGAAGATGCCAAGAAACTAAAAAAAAAATTTTGTTTATTTATGCCAACATCTAAATATGTTATTAAATATATGTCAACTCAAGGTAAGTGAAAATTAAGTCTTCATTTTCTTGTAGTTTTAAACATGAATTCTCTAATCCATATCCATTGAACATTGCAAAACTGTGGCCAACTAAATGCTTCCATTCAGGAGGTTCTACTGATTGTAGAACACCTTGTCATATGTTCTGGTCTATGGGCTCTGCAATTGAGCAGAAAAACAGTGGAAGAAGTCCAAAGGGCAATGTCCTCAGACAGTGACCACTGGTAAGGTTAGTGTCCATGGTTCCTGGAAAAGGTGACTCCTTGGCAGAACTTAATTTCTTTTTAGCATTGCTCTTCATCCCCTACCCCTTTCTCTCCTCTTTGTTCCTTCTCCTTCTCTGTCTTCCTCTTTTATTTATCCATTCTACCTCTCTCTTTCATTTATTCTCTCTCTCCTCTTCTCTCTCTGTTCCCCTTACCCCCTATTTTCTCTTTAGTCCTTTTCATCCTGGGGATTAAACCCATGACCTCCTCAAACACGGTACATAAGAACTCTACCACTGAGCTCTATCTTCAGGTAAAAGCTTCTTTTTCTATAAATGAAATAAATAGCTATCACTTGTGAAAAGCAGAAACACTGAATGAAAAATAGTATATAGAATCTAGAGAAACATGTACTTAACAGTTCTTACTTCTCTCACTTCTGCTTTCAGTATAATTCATTTAAGTTTCAGTAAATTAAATTAAATGTATAATCTCTTTCTGTCAACTTTTATTTTGTGAGCTTCAAACAAATATTTTGCTTCATTTCTATCTTGTTAAAGGCCCTTGAAGATGTGATCTAAAGCATTCCTTATTCATTTTTCACAATTACTTATCATAAAATGATTGTGCTGCTTTATGATTTAACTTTTGCTATGCCAATCTTAAACTTATGACTTTAGTAAGATTTCCTTGTTCACTTTCTCCCCTACTATCAAAGTTATATGGAGTAAATTTTACTTATTTCTAGTTTTCAGAGTATTTTGATCATAAAACTTAGAAAACATTGCTTAATTTGCCTTTAGTGATACCCTTATAGCTTTAGATATTTAAAGACTCAGGTCACTAAATTATTATTTTATGTAGTAGGGCTCTATAAATATAAAAAAGATTAGGATTTTTCCATACAGCACTAGTGTAAGTAAACCTATTAGCACAAAAGTATGAACATGTATCTGAGTAATTATACATTTATTTTTATTTCCCCTTATTTTTGACAAGATTTGTTTCAATATTTTAGATAAGATTTTAGATGAATACAACAGTAAAAATGACATATATAGATACATTATTTTTATATTTTCTGTTATAATTCTTGTTCATTTAGATATATTTTTTCTGTGCTACCATAGCCCAAGGTTTTGATTTTTGTTGAAATAGAGTTCTTTTCATGTATTTTAACCTTTTTGATATGTCCAAGTCAAATGCATATTTCTTGAATCACATGATATACCATTTATACTAATTCATTAAGAAATTTTATTTATAATTGGAAATTATGTCATTTTATATTAATTGTGATTAGTTATCTGTGGTGGTACAGTCTATAAAAAGAGCCTGAACTATCAGAGGACAGAGCAAGCCATGAATGTCAGGAAGTGGTGACTCACAACTTTAATCCCAGCACTTGGGAGACAGAGATCCCCCAAATCTCTGTGAGTTCAAGGCCAAACAGAGGCAGGCAATAATGGCACCTACCTTTAAGCCTACCTCTCAAAAAGTTGAACCAGAAAATAAAATAGCTAGGCAAGGGAAAAGAAATATAAAGCAGGAGAAGGCAGAAGCCAGTTCGTCAGGCCTACCACCAAGAATCCTCTGACTGTAATTTCTCTCTTCTCAGTCCACCAGGTAAATGGCAGAGGAAGATGAACTCCTCTTTTCTCTCCCACTGCACATCTGTCTTACTGACTCTTTCAAAATTTCTAGAGCTAGGATTAAAAAAATGGGTCACCTTCATGGCTTGGTTGCATTAGTAGATCAGTCTTTTGACATTACACACTATATTTTTATTGAATATACAATCACAGTCATGAATTTGAATGAATCTACCATCTTGATACATGCTTTGTATCTATTTCTTGATACCTCTTACCTACACATGATTGCCTTTTATTTTAATAATACCCTGAGACTAATTACTTGATTGTTTATTTACATATTTAGCTATTTATTTCAATTTTGAGGTTTCCAGCTGTATTTAGGCTGGCTGGGCAGGGTTTTGTCCTATTTCTCTATCACACTTTTGGACAGTCTACTGAACCATCTTCCCAAACAAAATTTCTCTATATCAAATGTTGTTTTCATCTTTTCTAAATAATCATTAGGTAAAACATCAAATCAACTATAACATTAAAATTAAATTTAAAACAAAATTAGGTCACATTTTATAAATAAACATTTGTTTTAACAAACATAAAATAACAAGAAAAAATGTCAAAAGACTTACTTAGCACTGTTTTAATCATTGCAATTTTTGTGTATGGTCACACCAGGTGTTGACATTACAGAACAATTTTCTAAAATTGTTTCTATTCTAGAGTTAATATTGGCCTTATTAGAGCTTGAACTCTGATCACCGGGATTGGTGGCCAGCACCTTTACCAAGTGAGCCAAATTAATATTCCAGGATTTGCTTACTTTTAAGTGAATTGCCTATCAGCCTTTTCAGTTTCTAACAGCAAGTGAAGACATTGGGCACAAAGTACATCATGCAGCTTAATGACTTATTTAAATATGATATTAATTAATATATCTTTTAACATTAGATATCTGAATTATCTTAAATAATAGAATAACAATGTTTTTATCTCTTTACATATATTCTCAAGAGCCAATTATCTCATTTTGGGCTTTGCACAGATACCATTAGTAACATTAATTAATTAGAGTAATTGCAATTTTTAAATTATGGACATGAAATTTTTTAAAAAAGTTTATCTACTTGGTTAAATTTTATACATTACACACCCTAGTGACTCTATTCCAACAAATAAGGACCCAGCTCTCTGTGACAAGAATTCCTTAGAGTGTTTCTGTGATCACATGAATAAATAGCATTCATTCTTTATATAGCATGGACTTACACTGAGATATAAATGAACTTTCTGTGGGTAATTTGTAACTTCTGTGAGTCTCTGTCAGAACACTGTCAAGATGCATTTGGAAAATTTTCCCACATAATTGCTAAACAGAAAAACTAATTACATTTGTGGTAATCACAATGTGAAATATATACAAATCTAATCACAGCACAAGAAGTCTTTCTTTGGTCTTGTTACTTGAACAAGAACCTATGTAATGTTTATTACAACTGCAATGTATAATTTAGAAAACTTAAGCATTCTGATTTTTTAAAAAAAGAGGTGGTATATAGCTTCAGCCATACAGAAGAGCTCTGGTGTGAATGCACTCTTTTCTTTGACAGAGTAGGTGCTTGCTTCTGAAGGCCTTAAAATGAACTGCTGTGCAAGACTTTTTTCTGCTCTTGAGAAATGACAACAGTCTGGAAGTATGTAAGGATATGTTATTGCTCAATTTTCTGAAGCATTATTTATCCTCCAATAAGAGTAACAAGTTTTCAGTATATGAAGTCAAAGTGTATGGCCTCCCAACCAACCCCAGATACCATTCAGATACCTCATCACAAACCAACACTGAGTTTTCTCCACAACTGAGTTATAAACAACACTGAAGGAGGCTAGGACACACAAAGTACTCAAAACAAAGACTTATAAAACTCAAATGTGTCAAGTACTTAAAAAGATGTGTAAAGACCAACACAAAAGTACTCATAGTACTTTTGAGCAAAGCCAAAAAATAAAACCTACAAAATTGCCAATTCTATAATAATATAGCCCCCAATAACAGTGACTTAGATAAAAATCTAGGAAAAGAGTTCATGAGAATGATTACAAGTATATTCAAATATATCTAAGATAATATAAATAAATAAGTATAAAAATTCAAAGAAAAACTAACTGAAATAATGCTGGCAATGAAAAATTCCAGAAATCAATGGGTTTAATCTAGGTCCTCTGCATGTATGTCATGATTGTGTAGTTTGGTTTTCTTGTGGGACTCATAACAGTGGGAATGGATCTGTTTCTCATCTTTTGTCTGCTTTTTTTCCTTTTTTATTTTGTATTTATCAAAAAAACAGTAAAAAGAATTTAAAATGCAGAAGAGTTAACAATAACTATACAGAGGATAAGAATCATAAGAATGCCTTATCAAGGGTAGAAATGCAAATAAGATTGCTACACATATATTTACTTTGTGTTCAGCTTTCCCTCTGAATTTTTTTTCCATCCCTGTATGTCCTTATTGAAGGTCTCTTCCCCCTCCCAACACATCTGGTCATTTTTCTTCTCTGCAACTCCCCACCCCCTCCCTGGGCAGGGAGCAGACAGTCCTATGGTCCCACTGACCCAATAATGCTTGTATCAGTCTCCTCACTTTTGTGTGCTTTGGGACCTTTGTTTTTCTACTGTGTGCTTCTCTAGACTTCACATAAGGGCATAAGCCTTGTCTTTATTATAACTTGTTTTGACTTGTTTGATTGATATCCCTGGAAGATCTGTTCTTTTAAAAAGAGAAATGATGGGAGGGGTTGGAGGGGAAGGGAATTTAAACAAGGGGATACACAGATTAAAAAATGAGACTTTATTCTATAAAAAGGAAAAACAGAGAAAATGGATAAGGAGTGATTCCAGGGGAGAGGGGAGGATGAGTGAGTAACTGGGAGAAAAGGAGGGAGGAGATACTATAGTCGGAATGTAATATATAAGAGAATACATATATGCATATATATATATACATATATATATATGAAAAGAAAAACCTTTCCATTAAAGTGGGTTATTTGGGTAATAGATTATTAGAGTTAGTGGCTGAGGTACAGGAACCATATCAATGATGAGTGACAAATCTTTTAACAGAAAATTTACAAACTCTATTTAAAAGGCATTAGGAAAGATCAAACTTATAAATGTGCTTTAGAATAATGAGAAGGCATAAAACATATTTTCAAAAGAAAATAGATAAAGATGTAAAGGGAAAAAAATCTATGGAAAGAGATGTCATCCAGGTACAAGATTTATATGAACTATAAAGCATATAGGACCAGAAAAGCAATTTCCCATGCTGAAAATATATTGTATATTTAATAAAATAAATATTTTATTTGTGGTGATATATTATTTAATAAAAATAGGCTGAAATATCATAGAACAAAACTGCCTATACAGTCAAGTCATTAAAGTCAGAGAGTAGAGGATCATGCCCCTAAAGGAGGCCAAATAGATTTCAAGCCAAATAGAGTAAGGCAGCAGTGGCACACACCTTTAATTCTAGTACTAGAAGTAGGAAGTAAAATAACTGAGTGGAAAAAGACAAGGCTGGATGAGGCAGGAGTTCTTCCCTTCTCCTGAGTTCCCTTTTTAAGTGAGGCAAGTACAGGGCCTTCCCTTCAGCATCAAGGCTTGCAAGGTGTCCCACAATAGGCAATGTGCTCCAAAAGACCAGCTCAGGCACCAGGGATAGGTCCTGATCGCACTTCCAGGGCTGCCTTAAGCAGAGCAAGCTGTACAACAGTTTCATGCATGCAGAGGGCCTAGTCCAGTTCCATGCAGACTCCACAGCTGCCTTTCAGAAATTTGTTAGTTCCACTAACTTTATGCTGTTATCTCTGCAGATTTCCCCATTAAAATCTTTATTTCTGTCATTCATATAATCCCTCTTCCTTCTCTTTGACTTGTTTTCTGATGCTCAACTTTGTACTTGGCTGTGGATCTCTGCATCTGCTTCCATAAGTTACTGAATAATGGCAATTAGAATATTTACCAACCTGATTACTAGGGTAAGCCAGGTCAGGCACCATCTTCACTATTGCTAGCAGTCTATGACAGGACCATGTCTGTTAATTTCTGGAAATTTCCCTAGCACCATGATCCTCCCGAACCCTATGATCTCTCTCTATCAAAATATCTCTTTCAATGTTCTTCCACTCCAACCATGCCTTGACAGTCCCATTTTTCATGTTCTTATGTTCTCCATCCGCTTCCCTGTATTGCCCCCAGTTTACTCAGGGGATATCATCTATTTCTTCTTCCCAGAGATATCCATGTGTCCTTCGGGTCCTCCTTGTTAGATAGCTTTTCTGAAACTGTGAGTTGTGGTCTGTTTATATGTTGTTTTACATCTAGCATCCACAGATGAGTGAGCATATACCATATTTATCTTTTGGAGTCTGAGTTAATTCACTGAGGATGGTTTTTTTTCTACTTTCATCTATTTGCCTACAAATTTTATAATGCCATTGTTTTAACTGCTGAATAATACACCATTGTGTATATTTACCACATTTTCTTTAGCCATTCTACAGTCGAATGTCATCTAGGTTGTTTTCAGGTTCTGAGTGTTATGAATAATGTTGCTGTTAACATAGTTGAGCAAGTATCCTTGTGGTATGATTGAACTTTATTGGGTATATACTCAAGAGTGGTATCATTCTTGGTGTTCTGAGGTAGATTGATTCCCAATTTTCTGAGAAGTTTTCATACTGATTTCCAAAGTAGCTATACAAGGTTCCACACCCACCAACAGTGGAGGAGTGTTCCTCTTGCTCTACATCCTATCCAACCTAAGCTGTCATCATAATTTTTTATCTCAGCCATTTTGACAAGTATAAGATGGTATCTCAGAGTCATTTTGATTTGTATTTTCCTAATGACTAAGGATGTCAAACAATTACTTTTTTATTTCTTTTTTTATTTTTTATTATGAATAATGTCATATTTTTTATCCATGTATATCCTTGCTCAAGCTCCCTTCCCCCACATGCCCCTTTTAGTCACTCTTTCCTTTCCACATCTCTTTAATGTCTTCTAACCATTTAAGATTCTTGTGTGGAGAATTATCTCTTTAGCTTTGTAGATCATATTAAAAATTGGATTGTTTTGTATTTTGATGTCTAGTTTCTTGATTTCTTTATATATTGTGGAGATAAGCCCTCTATCAGACATGGGCTTAGTAAGATATTTTCACATTCTGTAGGCTATCATTTTGTTTTATTGATGGTGTCTTTTGCTTTACAGAAGCTTCTCAATTTCAGGAGGTCCCATTTGTTAATGGTTTCTCTCAGTGTCTGTTCTGCTAGTGTAAAATTTAGGAAGTATTTTCTTGTGCCAATGTATTTAAGGCTACTTCCTACTTTCTCTCTTATTAGGTTCAATGTAACTGGTTTTATGATGAGGTATTTGATCTATTTGAACTTGAGTTTTGGGCATAGTTATAGATATGTATCTATTTGTAATCTTTTGCATATTGAGATCCAGTTATGATAGCATCATATTTTTCTATTTTTCCACTGTACAATTTTACCTTTTTTGTCAAAAATCAGGCATTCTTAAGTGTGTAGATTAATTTTAGGGTCTTCAGCTCAATTCCATTAATTCACATGTTAGTTTTTATTCAAATGCAAAACTGTTTTAATTACTCTAGCTCAATAGAAAAGCTTGAAGACAGGATGATGATGCCTCCAGAAGTTGCTTTATAGTACAGGATTGTTTTTGCTATCCGGGATTTTTTTTTGTTTTCCATATGAAGTTGAGTATTGTTCTTTTAACTTCTGTGGATAATTGTGATGGGATTTTACAGGGATTGTATTGAATCTGTAGGTTGCTTTTGGTAAGCTTGTGTGTGAGTTTTATTTTATTGAACTTACGTATTTATGGAAGATCTTCCCATTTTCTGGTATCTTCTTCAATTTCTTTCATCAAAGAATAAAGTTCTTCTAATGAAGGTCTTTATGTGCTTAGTTAGAGTAATCTCAAGCTACTGTATAATTTTTATGGCTTGTAAAGTGTGATATTTTCTTGCTTTCTATCATGGCTCATTTATCATTTGTATATAGGAGAACTAATGTTTTTTTTTTGAGTTAAACTTGTATTCTAACACATTACTAAAGATGTTTATCAGCTGCAAAAGTTTCCTAGTAGAATTTTTTGGGGTGACTTATGTATACTATCATATCATCTTCAAATAGTCAAAAACAGACCCTTATTTCTTTCCAATTTGTATCTGCTTGATCTTCTTTTCTTGTCATTATTCTATCTAGAACTTTGAGGAATACATTGAATAGATATGGTAAAAGTAGGAAGATAAAAGGGCTGAAAAAGAATTAAGGGAAACAACTCCTTTTATAATAGCTGCAAATAGCATTAAATACCTTGGAGTAACTATAACCAAAGAAGTAACAGATTTATTTGACAAAAACTTTAAATCATTGAAGAAAGAAATTGAAGGGGATATCAAAAAATGGAAAGATCTCCCATGTTCCTGGATAGGTAGGATCAACATAGTAAAAATGGCAATTCATTTTTTTTCCTTCTTTATTTATCTTGTATTTATCAAGAAAAACAGTAAAATGAATTTAAAATGCTGATAAGTTAACAATAACTATGAAGAAGATAAAAATCATAAGTATGTCTTATCAAGGGTGATAATGCAAATAAGATTACTACACATATATTTACTTTGCCAGGAGTGGAGACTGATCTAAGCATTATTGAGTCAGTGGGACCATAGGACTGTCTGCTCCCTGCCCAGGGAGGGGATAGGGAGTTGTGGAGAAGAAAAAATGACCTGATGTGGCGGGAGGGGGAAGGGACCTTGAATAAGGATATACAGGGATGAAAAAGAAAATATTCAGAGGGAAAGCTGAACACCAAAATGGCAATTCTACCAAAAGCAATCTACAGATTCAATACACTGCCCATCAAAATACTAACACAACATTTTACAGACCTTGAAAAAACAATAGTCAATTTCATTTGGAATAACAGGAAAGCTAGGACTGACAAAAAAAATTTTGCTCAACAAAAGAACCTCACCATCTCTGACTTCAAGTTATACCACAGAGCTACGGTAATAAAAACAGCTGGTACTGGCATAAAGACAGTCTTATGGATCATTGGAATTGAATAGAAGATCCTGACATTAACCCAAAAACCTGTGAACACCTGATCTTTGGCAAGGAGGCCCAAAATATTCAATGGAATAAAGATAGTATCTTTAGCAAATGGTGTTGGCATAGCTGGATGGTAGTGTGTAGAAAAATGCAAATTGATAATAGACTATCACCTTGCATAAACTGAAATCCAAGTGGATCAAAGACATCAACATAAACCCAGCCACACTAAACTTGATAAAAAAGAAAGTGGGAAATACCCTCCAAAGCATTGGCACATGTGACTACTTCCTAAATATAGCACCAGTAACACAGACAATAAGAACAGCAATCCATAAGTGGGACCTCCTGAAACTGAGAAGCTTCTGTAAATCCAAGGACACAATTCAAAAGACAAAAAGACAGCATGCAGAATGGGAAAAAAGTTTCACTAACCCTACAAGTGACAAAGGATTGATCTCTAAAATATATAGATAATTCAAGAAACTAGAGCCCCAAACCTTGAATAACAAAATCAAAAAATGGATTTCAAAACTAAAAAGGGAATTCTGAGCAGAAGAATTACAAATGGCTGAAAGGCACTTGAAAAAGTGTTCAACATCTTTAGCCATTAGAGAAATGCAAATCAAAACAACTTTCAGATACCACCTTACACCTGTCAGAATGGTTAAGAATAAAGACATAGACGACAGCCTATGCTGGAGAGGTTGCAGAGAAAGGGAAACACTCCTCCATTGTTGGTGGGAGTATAAGCTGGTTCAGCCACTCTGGAATGCTATATTAGCTGTTTCTCAGAATACTGAGAATCAATCTCACCAAGAATCCAGCAATACCACTACTAGGCATAGACCCTACAGATGCACATTTGCCCTCCAAAGGCATTAGCTCAGCTATGTTCATAGCAGCATTATTCGTAATAGCAAGAACCTGAAGAATGGATTAACAAACTGTGGTACATCTACACAATAGAATATTACCCAGCAGTAAGAAAAAATGATATCCTAAAATTTGCGGTCAAATGGATGGATTTGGAGAATATTCTCCTTAGGGAGGTATCACAAACTCAGAAAGATAAGCAGGGGATGCACTCACTCATTCGTGGACTCTAAACAAACAAACAAACAAACAAGGAAAAAGCTAAGCATGCCAAAGCTGCAAACCAAAACCACTGAACAGCTTGGGATCAGAAACACCTTGGACTGACTCCTTGGATCCAACTCCCGCTAGAGGAACACCTGACTCAGTCTTGATGTTGGGGGTAGAAAACTGGATTTGCCAGGAGTGGAGGCTGAACTAAGCAATATTGGGACCTTGGGACCTTGGGACAGCCTGCCGCCTGTGGGCGAGTAGGGGGAATGGGGAGTTGTGGAGAAAAGACAATGACTTGATGTGGTGGGAGGGGGAAGGGACCTTGAATAAAGATATACAAGAATAGAAAGTGTGACTTCTTTGTTCATAATAGAATAAAAAAAGAACCTAAAAAAAAATCTAGATTCCCCTCAACTGAAGATTAAATTAACAAACTGTGCTACATGTACACAATGGAGTACTACTTATCAGTAAGAAAAAATTATATCCTTAAATTTGCAGGTAAATGAATGGATTTGGAGAATATCCTCATGAGCAAGGTATCACAAACCCAGAAAGGTAAGCAGGAGATGTACTCACTCATTAGTGGACTTTACAGAAAAAGCGAAGCATTTCCAAGCTGCAAACTACAACCACTGAACAGTTTGGGATCTGAAGCATCTTGGACCAGCACCTTGGATCGTATTCACTTCAAAGGAATACTCAACCCAGTCTTGATGTTGGGATGAGGAAAGCTGATTTGCATGGAGTGGATGCTGAACTAAGCCACTTTGGGATCTTGGGACCTCCTGCTCTTACTGAGGAGGAGATAAGGAGATGAGGAGAAGAGAGAAGGACAGGGAGAGTTGGGAGGCCGAAGGAAGTTTGAACAAGGGGAAACATAGATAAAAATGAGACTTTATTCATAATAAAATAATAATAATAATAAAATTATTATTTTAATTTATAATTTTATAATTTATATTATAAAAGTAATAATAATAAAAGAAATGTAGTAGTATGCTGGCAAAGATAGTGTTGGGGAAGGAACTGAGCCTCAGATAACAGGAAGTGAGCTCAGACATACTTCCACCAACATGCTGTACCTCCAATTGTTCTACTTCCTATGAACATATCAAGGCCTGTTACAATCAAGCCACCACTGAATATAAGTATAATATAATGGTTACAAGACTGGACAGACAAGTGTTGGGGTCTTGGAGAGGCAGAACTGTATGTACCTGATTTTTTTAACAGACATACAACTTCTGATGCTCTCTGGCACTGAAATCATAATCAGCAATACTATATTAGCACTCTCTAGGTGGTAGACATCAAAACATTGAGTACATGAGCCAAGAAGAAAGGAGTAAAATTTAGGTTTATAGTTTTGGTCATTTCTCTCAATTGGGCAATCATCAATATAAACATCAATTATATTATATTGTGTTTCATATACATGTCTTCTATCATAAAGGTAGAAAATTTCAAATTTATGTTTCTTATGTACTTTTTACTTTTTGAGAATTTTATATGTGAGTACTGTATTTACATCATTTTCACAACTCTTCCCTCCTTAGTTTCTATAATATATCTCTGTTCTTAAAATCATGAACTTTTCTTCAATTATTAATTTTACTTGTGTGCATGTGTATTTATGAAACATATTTAGTCCATTTAGTATGGTTTGTATGTACAAGTATTTACATTTTTGTCCACTGGAGTTAAATAACCTATCAGAGTGCTATTATGTATATGTATTCTTGCTCCCTAAGCAGCCATGTTTGTCTGTGGATCTCCATCTAGAAGCAGGGATTTTAAAAATCCCACCATCCACATTGGCATGTACTGGCATGGTCATTAGGCAAGTTTGGTTATGGTAAATGTATTTTTGAGATTTCATGGGTGCAGCTTCCTTGTCAGGTCTAGAAGGCACTATATAGCATATAGCAACAGGCATCCAGGTCCTCTGTATCTTACAAAACTCCCCCCTTCATTTTTTTATGATTCTCCCCTGAGGCTAAGTTATAGTAGTTGTGTTGTAAATTTATCAAATGTGGCCAGAATCCCCATTTCACTTATTTTATCTTTTAGTGTTTGTAAACTTTTTATTACAACTGCTAGACAGTACATTAAAGTTTCAGCATTCTTTTCCAACCTGAGTAGACATATATACATGGTTTCACTTTAAAGCTTTTTTTTTTCTTGTCAATATTCAAACTGAAATTTCTCTGGCTTCCAGATGGACCATCTTGAATATTCTGTGAGTATTTATAATTTAGCAAGTCAGTCTTCTATCTGGCCCAACTTCTTTTCTACATTATTTTGTTTGAGTGAAAAGCCAATATGTGTTTTGGAACAGCAAACATATGCACAAAGCTCTTTTTATTATTTGCACATTTTGCTATTTTATTTAGGGAACAGAACCTTCCTAAATTCTGAAGAGATGGTTCATGCATATCTCTAAAGGCTCAGCATTCAGTTTGCAAATTTTAATGACACTTGTGCTCAAACAGTTTTGGAGCACTTTGTCATAACATGCTAACTGCTTTCAAATTCAGCATAATGAAGCAAAAGACATTCCCTTGTGGAAATAGTTTTGGAATGAATCTACAATATGATGAAAAAAGATCTTCCCAAAAGATTATAGTGAGTCTCATTGTATAAAAGCAAACAGCACCCCTTATGCTGCATTGAGATCTATAGGGAATTGTATGATTTTTATTTAAAAAGTGATGATTTACTTTTTCTCATTACATTATAAAGTAAAAATATAGGAAGTAATAATATTGGATTGTGGTCACAATGTACAGTAACTTAAGTTATCTTTGTCCCTTTGCTTAACGTTTTTCCTTATTTAAGAACTACTTATAATAAATTTCTTTATACAAAAATTACCTAAATTCATGTGTACTCATTAAGCAATAGCAGGTGACAATTTACACATTTTCTGTTAATAACTACATAATTTTATCCTGTTTTCTTTTTAATTATAGTTTATTCTGTGTATAGAAATATAATCCACTTATTAAAACTGAACTAAAACCATTTGTAGTTGGTTTCTTTATATTAAAAATAGATTCTTTTTTAATACAATGTATCCCAACCACAGTTTCCCCTCCCCCTCCTCCTCCTAGCTTCTCCCCATCCTTTCTCTTGACTAGATATACCTCTCCTGCATTTACTCTTATGAAAATAAAAGGTATTCAAGAGAGGACAGCAAAGCCAGACCAAAATAAATACAATAAGACAGGGGAAAAGCTCCCATATCTTGGCCGGACAAATCTCAACCCAATAGGAGTAAAAGAGTCCCAAGAGCAGTCAAGAGTCAGAGATACACAGGGAATAATCTTATATCAGCAAAACCAAAGAAGGGAAGCACACACACACACACACACACACACACACACACACACACACACACTAAATGCCACTAACACCACTACAATCAACACCACCTTTACCACTACCATCACCATAACAGAAATTAACAATCATTGGTCAATTAAAATTGTCCAACTTCAATTTCTCATTTTCAATTCCCTCAACTTTCCAATGGTATGGTTGGCATAGTTGGTATAGTTTTTTGTTTGTTTGTTTGTTTGGGGGTTTGGAGTAGGGCTTTTCTGTGCAGCTTTGTCTCTCTTGGAACTTATTGAAACCAAGCTGATCTTAAATTCAGAAGTTGCCTGCCTCTCTCTGTACTACCATGCCCTGCTAAATATTTGGGAAAGTTTTATTGTTTTTAATTCTTCTCTCATACAATAACTCCCAACTGCAGTCTCCCTTCTCTCTTTCCAGTCCTCCCATCCTTCCTCGTCCCAGATCCTTCCAGATCAGTAAAGCATTCATCATTACATTGCATTCTTATTTAATAAGACAGTTGGCATAGTTTTAGACATAAGAATGAAGGGGGGAAGTTTTAGACTATGAACCCATTTCTTCAGAGAAACTTGTGGTGTATTTATTTTGTTTTTTCAGATTTTCTTTTAGAATGTGCTCTGGCTGTGTTCACTTGTCCTCCTAAAACTCTTCCAAGATTTATCCACTTTTTTCACATCCACCTAATTTTGTGTCTTTTTTTTTTCTATTAAGACAAATATGTGCTGCTCCAATATTCAGGAATGTGTGATTTCCCACTGGACAAGTTTAAAGTCTTCAAACTTCTAGAAGCTAACAATTTACAAACATCAGATTTAACAGTGATGAATGAGATCTCATGTCCAAATCCTTTTGTATGCTAAAATTTTGTCTGTCTTGGCCTTGCACAGGTCCTGTGCATGACATAAAAAATTGCTGAGAGTTCATAGACAGTCAAAATACAGTATTTAAAGATACATTTTTTTCTTTTTATTTGTGTGTGTGTGTGTGTGCGCACGCGTGCACGCCTGCGTGTATAATGTACAAGTGAGTGTAGTAGCCCCAGAGGCTTGAAGAAGTTGTCAGAACCTATGGAGCTGGACATATCAGCTGCTTGGTATTGATACTAGCTACTGAGAACTAAACTCATACTTTTGATTGAACCAAAGTGCCCAGCCATCTCTTTAAATCTTTTTTTGTTTAGCATTGTTATTTTTTTCTGAATGAATCATCATCTACTTTCTGAGAACCAGGTTTTTCTATATTCTTATTTAAAAGAATTTTTAAACTTAAATATATTTTGTTCATATTTTCTTCCTCCGCAAGGTCTTCAGGATCCTCTCCCCTTTCCTACTTACTCAAATTAAAAGATTTTCTTAAAGAACAAATAAAAAGCCAGTACAAGAACAAAATCAAGAAAATAAAATGAAACTTAATCTAAAATTAAATGCCCATATTCTTCAGCTCAGTTCTTTTAATCAATATGTCTGCTTTTGTCCCATACCATGTTGTTTTTATTAATATGTCTTTGTAATACAATTAAAATTAAGGAATATAAATTTTCTAAGAATCCTTTTATTGCTCAGGAATATATTAGCTATCATCAATCTTTCTCCATAAAAAGTTCAAATTTGTCCTTTCAAGATCTATGAAGCATTGTGCTAGATTTTTAATGAGGGTTGCATTGAACCAAAGACTATTATTGGGAGAATGGCCATTTTTAATAATTTAATTCAACCAGTTCAAGTGCTTGGAAAATCTTTTTGTCTTCTAATATATTCTTCATTTTTTTCTTCAATAACTTCAGCTTTTTATCATACTAGTCCTTTTTCTGCTTAGAGAGAGATACCCCAAAATATTGTATATTATTTGATGCTATTGTGAAAAGTGTTTCCCTCAGTTTTATCCCTTAATGTTTCATCATTGTAACAAATACTTGAAAGAAAGAGCTTAGAATAATATTGATTTGAGCTTCCAAAATTATAGTCTTTAGTCCGTCATGGCAGAAAAGTATGTTATATATATATATATATATATATATATATATATATATATATATATATAGAGAGAGAGAGAGAGAGAGATATGATAGATAGAAAGGTGGAAGATCAATAGGTAGAAAGAAAGATAGATAGATGATAAATGATTGATAGATGATAGGTAGAAAGACAGATGAAAGATCAATAGAAAGAAAGATACATAGATAGATGATAGATAGATGGATGAGATAAAAGACAGGCAGAGAGAAATATCAATGACTACAATATCTATTTCCTCCACACAGGCTTTACCCTTATCACCTCTCAATTTTTCTATGACATTATAAATCATAATTTGTGAAGTCTGGTACAGTTATTTCTCATGAATCAGACTTATGAACAGTGCTTGCTACATTTCTAAATACAAGATCCTTTATTTTTTTTGTTGGAGTGAGTATACTTTACTGTCTTCCCAAATCATAAAAGCTCCACAATATTAAAAGTGAAAATATTATAATATTTAAATTAATATTTTAAGAAAATAAAGAAATACTAATGTATACATGGTTGCTATTGTCAAAAGAAAAATCAGCTATGAACACTTGTGTTTGACAATCAAAGGTAGCCAAGTGGGAAAGATTGTTAGTAAATGCATATCTAAATATATAGAGGGCTTTAAGTATTATATGAATTAGAAATTGCCAGCCTGTGGAAGCTCAAGTTAAATTAACTAAAATGTGGAATTTTACAAAACTTGCTTAAAAGACCTATTTTTCTCTATGGTTAGTGAAAAAATAAAAGCAAGCATAAATATTAGAAAAGTTAATAAGTGCCAGTTAATCTTCCATGATTCTTGTAGGTATGTTAGTTCAGCTTCCTGGACTCATTAACAGTGCTTGGTTGGAGGTAAGAATGCTTTTGTTGTCTTCTCCACGTCAGTGTCCTTTTGAATAGTCAATACCTCAAGTAGACATAAAGGACAAATGTAAAAAAGATTCTGTGATTTCATGACTCAAGTCCTTATCTATAAACTTGAGCTGAAACCTGTAATACAACAGGAGAATGTGACAAATTTGAGAAACAAATACAAAAGTCTTATTTTATTCTTTTACCTTTCAGACCACTAAAAGAACCTGTTTGAATGTTTCAATGCTAAAATCATGCTCTAACATTGAGCTACAATACCTAAGACAACCACACATATTTGTTAAACAATGTTTTTGTCAAACACTTGTCTATAGAATTATTCTTAATATTTTATTGTATTTTATTCTTAATTTATCTGTGGCATAAAATTCACTTTTATAACAGCATACCCTAAATATTTTTGACACATTTTTGAAAGCCATTGTACAAGACATACAAATATGCAAGATGTAACTTAAACTGATCTCTCTCCTCAAAGATTTATGTTTTACTTTTTGTAGCAAAATTACTGACAGTCAGTCATTCTGAAGATCCTTGACATTCAATCATTGATACTCATAGTCTCGCTATTTTGCTGCATAACACACTAAAACCTTGAATTCTAAGTATAACTCAAAACGCAATGATGGATATTCTTCTATCCCTCCTACCATCCTGCCCTCAACTGCTTACTGTCAACCTCTGTAATTTAAATTTACTTATTTATTTTACATCCCAAACATAATTTCCCCTCCATCCTCTTCTCCCACACCATCCTGCAACCTTCCTGCTATCTTCCTTCAGTTAATTGTTACTCAAATAAAAAGATGGCCTGCCATAGATATCAACAAAACATGGCATGCCAAGTTGACATAAGGCAAAGTGCTTGCATTAAGACTGGGCAAGGCAGCCCAGTATGAGGACTAGATTCCTAAAAGCCAGCTAAAATAGTTGATATAGCCCTTGCTCCCACTGTTAGGAATCCCTTAGGAATACCAAGCTATACAACTGCCAAATATATGTAGAGGGCAAAGCTCAGTGCCATTCAGGCTCCTTGGTTGTCAGTTCAGTCTTTGTGATCTCTTATGAGCTCACGTTAGTCCATTTTTGTGAGTTTTCTTGTGATGTTCTTGACCATTTTGACTTTTGCAATCCTTCCTCCTTCTTTCTCTTCAGCAAGATCCCCACGTTCAGTCTAATATTTGGCTGTGGATCTCTGCATCTGTTTCCAGTTACTGGATGAAGTGAAGTGAGAAAACTTAGCTCAAGAAACCCCATTTTACAATCTAGTAGCCATTATATAAAAAAGTAAAATATAGTTTAGTTTCACATTTCTGGTAGCAGGGGTGCTGCCCAAGTCTGGGAGAAGAATAGTCATGCCTGATCAGTTCTGGGAAAATAACATGTCCTAAAAGAATAGACCTAGCAGGAGGCCTCCTCAGTCTGAGAGAAGAATAGCTTCCTACCTGCCCAGCTCTGGGTGATTAGCCAAGACATCTCCCAGGTTCTGGGAGAGGAATAGATTCTTGTTTGCTCAGTTCTGGGAAAAACCAGCCACCCCAGGTAGGGGCCAAGTGAGGTCCCTCCAGGTAGGGTTCAAAGATACTCTAGGGCAGAAAGACCCTAAGCAAGAGCCAATCAGTAGCACATCAGCACCCTGTCTCCAAGCAACCAACTTTTTTGTAACCTTTGCCAATAAAAGATACCTTATAACCAAAGACACTAGCTACTTCTTGCTTTGTTATCACAGAAGCTTGAAGTATGCTCCCTGCCTGGCTTTTATAGCACTACCAATAAAACTTGCTATTGCATTCCGGACATCCCTGTCTCTGGTGGTTGAGCTTTTGGCATAATATGAAGTCTGTCTGATGATAATTGGGATAGGCATCAATCTATGAGTATTGCAGAATGTCATTAGTAATTCTTACAATGACTTTTTTTTCAAGTCATATTTGATTCTTACTTAGATCTCTGGGCCATCCAGTGGCTGTGTCTTGGCATTTCAGAAGTTTTAGGGGTATACTCTCTTTCATGGATTGGGTTTCAGCTGGACCAGACATTGGTGGGCTACTCTCATAATCTCTGTGCCACTTACGCTCAGCACATCCTATATCTATGATATAATCACTGTAGGTCAAAAGTTATGTGACTGGGTTGGTGTCCCAACTCCGCCCCTGTAGACTTGCCTGGTCACAGGAGATACCCAGTTTTATCTATCTATCTGCTATTGCTAGGAATCTTAGATCGAGTCATCCTTGTTGATTTCTGAGACTTTTCCTTACACTGTGTTTCTACCTCACCCTAAAATGCTCTCTCTTTTTACCACCTCTTTCAGTGATCTGCACCTCTGTCTTCTAACTGACTGCACATGGTCCCTTTCTCACTGGCCCCGAGGCCATGAAACTGCCTCTATTTCTCCTTCATAGGTAAATCCAAGATGTCTTCCTTGAGCCTCCTTGTTACATAGCCTCTCTGGTGTCTGTGAATTGTATCATGAATATCTTTACTTTACAGATAATATTCACTTATAAGTGAGTACATGTCGTGTTGATCTTTCTAAATCTTGTTCATCTCACTCTAGATAATTTTTACTAATTTTATTCATTTGCCTTCAAATTTCATGATGCAATTATTTTTAATGGCTGAATAATACTATATTGTTTAAATATACCACAATTTCTTTATCTTTTTTTTTGGTTGAAGGGCATCTGTGGTGATATGTTATATATTTAATAAAACCAGTCTGAAATATCAAAGACAAGATTCACCCACAGTCAAGCCAGGCAGAGGTAGCACACACCATTAGTCCCATCACTTGGAAGACAGAGATTGTTCTGGATCTCAGTGAGTTCAAGGTCTAAAAGAGCAGAGGTAACTCACAACTTTAATCCCAGCATGAGAATCCAGAGGATCTCTGTAAGTATAAGGCTGAACAGCCAGGCAGTGATTTCACACAACTTTCATCCCAGCATGGGAAAAATAGAAAGTGGTAACCTATACCTTTAATCCCATCAGATCTGAGTTTGAGGACATGTTGGTTTACAGAGGAAATACCAGGCTCCTAGGCAGGGAGTGGTGATACCTTGCCTTTAATCTCATAACTCCAGACACAGAGATCTTTCCATAAGTTCAAGGCTAATTATCAAATAGTAATGGCTCTCACCTTTAATCTTAACCTGGATGTGACACAGCTGGGAGAAGAAGGTATTTAAGGCAGGCTTAGGAAGTCAGACCAGGCAAAGAAGCTACTAGAATAGAGGCTGAGAAAGCTGGAAGATAGCTGGCTAAGATTTGACTATGGTATTTTGCTATTTGATATTTCAGCCTTTTCCCAGTATCTAGATCTGAGTTTCATTTATTACAATCAGAATGTGTGCAACAGACATCTAGACTGTTTTCAGGTTCAGCTTTTAAAAACAAAGCATCTATGAACATAGTTAAGCAAGTGTTGTTGTTGAATTATTAGGCATCTTTTGGTTATATACCCAGAGTGATATAAGTGAGTTTTGAGGTAGACCAATTCTCAATTTTCTGAAACACCATATTGATTTCCAATATGGCTGTACTAAGTTGTACAGTCGTACTCTCACCAGCATTGGTGGAGTATGTCGTGCCTAACCTCGACAGCAAGGAAGAACGCAACTCCAGATTCTTCTCTCCAGCAGTTTTATTCAGGACCTTGTATAATCTTCTGACTTCTGACCCCGGGGGGAATCCCGCTCATGACTAAATACCTTCTGGGCCTCCAATCCCGGTAAGCCACATGTACATCGCCCATAGGTCCTAGGACACAGAAGCAAGCCACCATCCTCGCCTACAGCCAATAAGGAGTTGTTTACTCCCGAGAGCACTCGCCCTCGGGAAGGCAGAAGGCGGAAACCGGTGCCATCTTTAGGGAGCAGTACAACGCAGCTCTCTACAGTTCCCCCTTCTTTATTAAAAAAAGGCAGGCAGAAGCAGAGGTCTAGTCTCTGAAGTGCAAAAGGAACATGTACAGATATCACTCTGGGTGTCATCCACCCAGACAATCCCTGACCTGGCCAACACCCTTTTTCACAGAGGCAGGCAGTTGGGTGTCAACCTGTGTGCAACCAGACATACTTCTCATGAGTTCCCATAAGCCAGAGTGCTCATGTGCAGTGCTAAGCCTTGCATCCTGCAAAACATTCTTAAGGCTTCTCCTTTAGGGAGGCCAACCAAACCTGGGGGGACTGACCAACTCCAATGACTGAAAATGCTTGGACAACCATGGCTGCATTGCGACACTGATTGAACCTAACAAGGCAAATACACCACAGGCAAACTAGGAATATCAGCGCCATCAGGCCCAAAAGAGCTCCCATTCCTGCCCACTCTTTCTGGTGATCCCCAGCGGTGGAGAACCAGGACGCCAGTCCTTCTGCCAGGTCTGCATCCACTCTGGTAGAATTCACAGTCACAATGGCCACTCTCAGCTGAGTCACCATATTTTTGAATTCACCAGTCCAATTTCCTAAAAGATAACTTGACAACTGCTTAGACAAATTTGCAGCATGAATAAAATTCTGATATTGTACACTAATCCCACATAATCCTGGAAACTTCCATTCACAACCAGGCTGGACCAGCTGTCAAAGAGTCTCAATCTACTCTTGGACCAAGTTGATCCTTTGATTAATAACCATCAAGCCCCCTTTTAACTGGGCAATAAGATTCTTTTGTATGTCTAGGGCCTGTACTACATTAGCCGAGACCGCATTCAAAGTCTGCACAGTCTGCATGATATGGCTCGTGGCTCCTATGGCAGCCAATGAAATGGATGCAATTATGGGTCAGCAACAGGAGCTTCTGTATCATCTGCTTGCTCCCCCGCCTCATTTTCCTTTTCCGATTGAATCTGCCTGGTCAAGCACTCTGGTACCCAAACTAGATCATTTCTATCCTGGGGGAAAACACAAACAGTTCCTCTTGCCCATATTAAGACAGGGTCCAGGCTGCACCAGTGGCCTGTGAGGATGTCTTTCTATTTCACCAGTCCTTTCTGCATAGTGCCTGGATTGGTGTGCCAGTCTGCTGCCGCAGCTCCATGGGCATCCAAATTTAAAAAATTAAGAGTAAAGAGAGCTAGGGAAAGTCTGTCCTTTGGGGTCCTGCCATGGCCTATTCCCCCTTTCTGTTTTATAAGGCACTCCTTGGGTGTGCGGTGAGCTCTTTCCGCTATGCCCTGCCCTTGGGAGTTATAGGGCAGGCCATAGATCAATTGCACTCCCATCTGTGCACAAAAGGTTGTGAATTGACGTCTGGTATATCCTGGGCCATTATCAGTCTTAAGCTGCATTAGTTTTCCCCAGGCTGCCCATGCCTCAAGGCAATGAGCAGTAACATTACACCCTTTCTCTCCACTTAGGGCGGTGGCATGGATAATACCAGAACAGGTGTCAATTGACACGTGCACATACTTGAGGTTGCCAAATTCAGAAAAATGTGTTACATACATTTGCCAGATCTTAAGAGGGAGCAAACCCCGGAGGTTAATTCCCAACAACAGGGGATGCTGAAACTCCATACAATGTGAACAATCTAAAACTATTTGCCTGGCCGCTTGCCTAGAAAGCTGAAATTTTCTTTGCAAAGTTCTGGCATTAACATCATATAACTGATGAAATTCTGTGGCTTGTAAAATGAGGATGGCAGTAAATACCCATTCTTACCAGGTGGTAGCATCCACTAGGGCATTGCCTTTGCTCAGAGGTCCAAGCAAGTCAGTGTGGGCTCTAATGTGTTGGGGGAAAAACTTCTTAGAGTAGTTCCTAATAGGATCCTGTAACTGAGAGAATAAACCTGCAACTGAACTGAAAGATCTTATAGGACCCGCCACCTCAAGAATTTTCCAGGCATTAATAACATAAACTGAATCAGAAATCAATTAATGCACAAGAAAAGGTTTTAAAAAACCTCTAATACTATTTGAAGTTCTGTTATTTGAGGGGTTCCTGGAGCAAATTGGCATTGGACTGGTGATTGGCCTTGGGCTATGTATGCCCCTACTCCAGTCTTAGAGCAGTCTGTAAACACATTAATTGCACCAGGATTAGGTTCTGTAGATGTCACCTTGGGAAAAACAACAGGATACTCCTTAAAGAAAGTCATTAATGGGTGTTGTGGATAGTGGTTGTCTAATTCACCAGGGAAGGAGCATCGGAGTATAGCCCAGTCATCAATGGTGGCACACAGCACAGAAATTTGTGCTGCAGTGAAAGGCACCACGATACTCTCCAGGAGCAGACCAAAAAAATGCAAAGCCTGTTGAAGACCCTGCTGGGCCAACTCAGCAACAGCTGTGGGGTAATGCTCGATGCTCCTATTTGGGGAAACCTTAGGGTGTATCCATAACACAGGTCCTTGTTACCACAGCACCCCTGTGCGTTGTCTAAAGGTGGGCAATATACATAGCAACAACTTCTGATTCTCTTGTACTCACATCGAACATGCCTATCTTAGCCTATCTTCCACCAACTGTAGCACTTGATGTGCTTCTTTAGTAAAATGCCTAGGGGAATCTAGGGCAGTATCACCTTTAAGAATGTCATATAGGGGTTTTAACTCATAATTTGTCAATTTTAAAATTTCCCTAATCAAATTTATATCCCCTAATAATTTTTGATAATCGTTCAAAGTCTTTAAATTGTCCTTTCTTATCTCCATCTTTTGGGGCTGAACTACTTGAGGAGCAATCCTTGCTCCCAAATAATCAACAATCTGAGTCAATTGTATCTTCTCAGGGGCAATAAACAGCCCTTGGTGCTGGAGTGCTTTCACCAGCACTTCATAGGCCTCTTCTACTTCACCTATCTGTTTTCCCACTAGCAGTACATCATCCATATAATGGGCGTGGTGCACCTTAGGAAACGCTTCATGCACTGGTTGCAGGGCATGCCCCACATATAGTTGACACATAGTAGGGCTACTGGCCATTCCTTGAGGTAATACGACCCATTCAAATCTTTGATCAAGTTCCTCGTGATTGCAGGAGACAATGAAGGCAAAACTTCCAGTGTCCTTGGGATGGAGCGGTATAGAGAAAAAACAATCCTTAATATCCACTGCAATAAGATGCCATTGAGAGGGCAAGGCTGCTAACAGCAGAAGGCCTCGTTGAACTGGGCCCATAATCTGCATCTGACTATTCATGGCCCTTAAATCATGTAACAATCTCCATTTTGCTGATCGTTTCTTAATCACAAATACAGGTGTATTCCATGGCAAAGTAGAGGGTATG
The DNA here is from genome assembly GCA_004025045.1 of Sigmodon hispidus. Lineage (NCBI taxonomy): Eukaryota > Metazoa > Chordata > Mammalia > Rodentia > Cricetidae > Sigmodon > Sigmodon hispidus. The sequence continues at coordinate 81,269 of PVIH01006203.1, read as the reverse complement.
ATGTGCTTCTGTGCTAGCTGTTCCTGCACTAGTTCTTGGGCTGCTTTCAATTTTTCTAAAGACAGGGGCCACTGAGGGACCCATACAGGTTTCTCAGCTTTCCAAGTGATGGGAATGCCATCCTCAGTGGTCCCTATGAAAAACCCAATCCTTGCCTTGGCACTCTATATTGAGGCATGACAGGGTCCTTCCTACCCTGCAAGCGCTTTCCTAAATTCTGGGTGAAATCCCATGTCTTTTATCATCTCCTGGGATGTCACTGAATATTCATTGCAAAGCCTAAAGCCCATGTCTTTTAATAGGTCTCTCCCCCAGACTGCAATGGGTAAATTAAGCACATAAGGTTGTATTCTGCCTGAGTGACCTTCATCACTTCTCCAGGAAAGTTGTCTTGCACTAACTTCAGGAGCAGTGGCATACCCCAAGCCTTGTAAGGTTTGTAAGGAGGTCTTAACCGGCCACCTGGAGGGCCAATCCTTCCTTGCTATAATGCTTTTGTCAGCACCAGTATCTAACAGTCCTATAATCCTTTTATTATCTACTGTTAAGGTTAGTATGGGTCACTGATCCAGCTCTACGGACAAGAATGTCAAGTCTGTGCCCATGGACCCAAATCCCCCTTTTTCCCTTTCTTTCTGAGTGGCAGGGTAGCAGCCATGTAGGCTAGGAAGAATCACTAATTGCTCTATTCTATCACCTGGAGATATAGCAGTAATCCCTTTCAGGGATTCCACCATTATCTTCACTGTTCCTGTATAGTCTGGGTCTACTATGCCTGGGAGAACTCTAAGGCCTCATAGTGCTGAAGATGATTGCCCTATCAACAAGCCCATGGTGTCAGGCTCCAAAGGCTCTGTAAAGTCAGACTCTATCATCTGCACCCCCATTTGAGGGGTTAGTATGAGTCTGGTGGTGGCATGGAGGTCCAGCCCTAAGGAGCCCATAGTGGCTCTCCACGGTCTTTTGGGTGGTGCAGGGTTGGCCACCGTTCCAGTGACTGGCCCTTGGCCTGGTCTGTCATTGCCCCATATATTTGTGGGCCCTGAGGACGGGGGCCCCGCAACCTGTTTTTTGGATGGGCCCCTACTTGTTGGTTGTCAATGGGCTATCCTTCTGCATCCCTAACTGAGCGACACCCATTTGCCCAATGCCTCCCCTTCCGGCATTTGGGGTATAACCCAGGCTGTACAAGGTGTGGCTCATCCCTCCTTGAGCCATTTCCTTGGTCAGGGCAGTTCCACTTTAGGTGGCCTATTTTGCTACATCAGAAGCAAGATCCTGAGGCCCCTGCATTGTTCCCCCTTTTCTTGGTGAGTTGCACCACAGCTGCAGCTAGCCCTGCATTGGTCAGTGGGCCCCCTAACTCTTGGCATACCTTCATCCAGGCTTCAAGTCCCCTATTTTTATAAGGGGTAATAGCAGCTTGGAATTCCTTGGTACATTGTTCATATACTAGCTGCTTAATCAAAGGCATGGCAGCATCAAGATCACCAAAAATGTGGCCTGCAGCCTCCACTAGTCTGGCCACAAAATCAGAAAAGGGCTCAGTGGGTCCTTGTAGGATCTTAGTAAGGTTCCCGCTCACCTCTCCTTTATTTGGGAGAGATTTCCAGGCTTTGATGCCAATTTTATTGACCTGCTCATAGACTTGCACAGGGTAGCCTGTCTGCTGATTAGCAAAACGACCCTGTCCCAATAGCATGTCCCTACCCCATTCCTGGTTCCCAGCTGCCTGGTTTACTGTTGCTTTCTCATTAGTGAACTCAATCAAAAATGCTCTCCAGTCTAAATACTGTCCTGGACTAAGGCATGCTCTCGCAAGACTGCTCCAATCATTGGGTGTCATGCAATGTCTATTCAATGCCTCCACTTGTGCCAAAGTGAAAGAGGCAGTAATGCCATAAGTTCTTACTGATTTGGCCAGTGACTTGATTACTTTAAAGTCCAGGGGCTCTTCGTAACGATTCCCCTGGGGATCTTGGAATACAGGAAATGCCGACACCAGTTTCTGTCTCACTTTTCTCCATACTGCAGGGTTAAAGGACTGATTGTGGCCACCAAAGCCACCCCCTCCATCTGAGTAAGCTGGGGGAGCAGACGGCAGAGGACCACGCTTTCCAGGAAGCAAGCGCTCCCTCAGGGCTAGCCTCTTTTCCCTCTCTCCCTTTTTTGAAACCAATTTCTTAGTTTCTCTTTCCTCTCCTGACTCCTCCAACCTTGATAGGTCTTCTTCAGAACTACTGCTCTCAAGGTCCAAAAGCTGAAAATCCTCTAAATCCGGGTAAGTGTTTCCCCTGGAATCTGATCCTTCAGTTCTAAGGCTTCTCACTACTTCACTGCTCATCCCATCAGATCTTTCCTCTCTTAACTATTCTAAAGTGGCCAAACCCCCTTCAATTGCCTCACAGCACCTCTAATTGTCCAAACAACTTCGAATCACCCTCCAAATGGATCTCACGCCTGCCTTTAGAATTCCCTGCTCATAGGCAAAGTCTAAATCTCACCCTAACTTCTCCCAGGAGGACACCATTAGACTGCCCGTAACAGCAAACCACAGAGCTGCAATGTCACATTCCTGTAAAAATCTCTCTAATGTGCTTTCCTTAATTTCCAGACCTTTAGTTTGTAACAGCTCCTGTAGAGCTAGAAAAATTGGATGTGAGGTAGAATTACCCATCCTTTTATATCCCTGATCTTGTTTTCAGAATCTTCTCCGAGCCTTTGCCAAACAGCCCCTATTCTCTATTCCTGCTGCACATCCACAGCAATGATAGGTTACGCTCACTCGTCAGCGAGCTCCCTCTCCTTGTCTTTCTCTACAGACGGAGCTCTGCCTGCTATAACCGCGGATCCCAATTACCTGGGACTTACTGGTATACCCCCTGACTGTGGAGAGTTCTGGATCCCGTCATCTGTAGGAGCAATTCCCCTAAGCGATTCCCCGGTACGGAACCACCAGTTGTGGTGCCCAACCTCACCAGTAAGGAAGAATGCAACTCCGGATTTGTCTCTCCAGTAGCTTTATTCAGGACCTTGTACAATCTTCTGACTTCTGACCCTGGGGGAAGCCCTCTCGTGGTTAAATACCCTCTGTGTCTCCAATCACAGTAAGCCACGTGGACATCGCCCATAGGTCCTAGGATGCGGAAACAAGCCACCATCCTTGCCTACAGTCAATAAGGAGTTGTTTACTCCCAGAGCGCTCACCCTTGGGAAGGCGGAAGGCAGAAACAAGTGCCATCTTTAGGGCGTGGTACAACACAGCTCTCTACAGGAGTATTCTACCATTAGAGAATGTACACCTTCTCTCCATCATGAGCTGTTGCTTGTGTTTGACCTTAGCAATTCTGACAGATGTAAGATGCAATATCACAACTGTTTTAATTTGCATTTCACTGAGGGTTAAGATGTTGACTATTTCTTTAAGTGTTTGTTGGCCATTTATACTTCTCCTATTGAGAATTCTTTGTTGAAGTCTATCTTTTTAATGGATTATTTTATTCTTTTAGAATAACAAACCAATTTTCTTTGTAAACATTAACACAAAAAAATTCAACCAAACACTGGCAAACCCAATTCAAAAATATATCAAAAAATCATCTACCATGTCGATGTAGGCTTCATCTCAGAGATGGAGGGGTTGTACAATATAAAAATCTGTCAATGTATTCCACCATATAAATAAAATAATAAAATAAAAATACATAATTATTTCATTAGATGCTGAAAAATCCTTAGACAAAATTCTACAGTCCTTCATGATAAAAGTCTTATAGGTGTCAGAGATAAAAAGAACATATATAAACACACTAACAACAATATACAGCAAGCTAATAGACAACATCAAGTTAAAGAAAAATTCAAAGCAGTTCCACTAAAATTGGAAACAAGGAAAGATAGTCCACTCTTTCTATAGCTATTCAATACAGTATTTGAAATTCTAGCAAGAGCAATAAGACAACAAAAGAAGGATACATCCTAGAACAGAAAACATCAAAGCATCAATATTTTCAGATGATATGACATAAGAAACTCCAAAAATTCTACCAGAAAAATTCTGTACCTAATAAATAGTATAAATAGTTTTAGTGAAGTCACTATATACAAGATTAACTAAAAAAAAGCCACTCAATTTATTATTATTATTATTATTATAGTTTTTGATAGAAAGTTTCTTTGTGCTTCCCCAGCTATCCTGTAACTCACTCTGTAGGCCAGGCTGGCCTTAAACTCACAAAGAGCTGCCTACCTCTGCCTCCTGAGTGCTTGAATTAAAGTTATGTGTCATAACCACCTGGCCGGTAGCCTTTCTTTATGAAAATGATTAACAAGCTGAGAAAGAAGTCAGAGTATCAACTCCCTTCATAATAGCCACAAATAATATAAAATGTCTTGGTATAAATCTAACCAAGCATATGAAAGACTTGCAGATATCTAAAAATATTGAAAAGGATATCAGAAGATGGAAATATCTACAATTCTCCTTGATCAATAGAATTAATATAGTAAACATGGCCATCTTAACCAAAAGCTATATTGACATTCAATGCAATTCCCATTAAAATCCCAACACAGTTCTTTACAGACCTTGAAAAAACAATACTCAACTTCATATGGAAAAAGAAAAAAAATCAAGATAGCTAAAACCATCTGAAGTGTGATCCTAATTAGTGTTAACATTAAAATCCCAGAGTCAGATATCAAGTGTGAAAGATGAACTATCAGAGAATCAGACCAGCAGCCACAGAAACTTCTTATTTCTAAGAATCCTCAGACAAAATGGGGCTAGATCTTACCTCCACCTTCTTATATTCTTGTCTTTATCTCCAGAGTGCTGGGATTAAAGACATTAACTTGACTATTTGTGTTTAAGACTGGTTCAATCTTCTTTAGCCCAGGGTGGCCTTAAACTGCTGATATTCCTACTTCCTTCTTCCCAAGTGCTTGGACTAAAGGTGTGTGCCACCACTGCCTGGCTTCTGTGGTTAACTAGTGTCTAGGCCCAACCTCTGATCTCCAGGAAAGCTTTATTTGTCAGAACACAAACAAAATATCATACAACAGTCCTGTGTAATAATAAAATTTCCAACCACATCACTATCTCTGAATTCAAGCTCTAGTACAGAGCTATAGAAATCAAAATTACATAGTATTTATGTAAAATAGACAAATGTATCAATGGAATCAAATCAAAGACCCACACATAAGTCCATTTGCCTATGGACACCTGATTTTTGACAAAGAAGCCAACATTATACAATGAAAAAAGAAGAGGATGTGTGGATAAGAAAGAATAACCTGATGTGGTGGGAGGTGGAAGGGAACTTGAATAAGGATATACAAGGTTAGAAAGTGTGACTTCTTTGTTAATAATAATAATAATAATAAGAAGAAGAAGAAGAAGAAGAAAAAGAAGAAGAAGAAAGAAAAGCATCTTCAACAAATAGCACTAACAAAACTAGATGTCCACATGCAGAAGAACGCAAATAGATCTGTATCTATCACCCTTCACAAAACTCAAGTCCAAGTGGATCAAAGACCTCAATATAAATCCATATACACTGAACCTCATAGCAGGGAAAGTAGAAATAACATTAAATGAATTAGCAAAGTGTCACACACAACCTCGCTAGCAAGGAAGAGGCAACACCGGATCCTTCTCTCTGCAGTTTATTCGGGCCTTTTTAACAATCTAGTTTCCTCTGACGAACGACCCCGGGGGGGGGGGGGAAAGCCTGCTCTTAGCTAAATACCCTCAGGGCTTCCAATCCAAGATAGCCACGTGGGCATCACCAATAGGCTCAGATATGCTGAAGCAAGCCAGATCCTTGGCCTTAGCCAAATATGGAGTTGTTTACCACAGAGAGCGCGCAAGGCCAGCGCCATCTTAAGGTGTGGCTATACACAGCTCTCTACAGCAAAGGAAAACATTTTCCTAAATAAAAAAACCAGTAGCCCAAACACTAAGATCAACAATTAATAAACGGGACTGTCTGAAACTTAAAAGTTTCCATTAGGGAGAACACAATTAAACAAATTGGCAGCCTACAGAATGGGAAAAGATCATCAATAACCCCACATCTGACAGCATTATATATTGTGGAAATCAGAGGATTTAAACAGTAATAAAGATGCCAAAATTTGCATTCCACATTTAAATGGGATAATGTGACAACTGTGTTTCTGTAACTGATTCTTTTTACTTAACACAATGATTTGTATTTGAATCTATATTGCCACTAATAAAAATATATCATTTACTATTGTGTCTGAGTAGCATCTTACCATTTATATATACCACATTTTTCTTATTCATTTGCCCAGCCTCATTTAATTCCTACTTCAATTTTGTAGATAGGTTGTATATGGGGCAAACAGGCACATTAGAGCATAAGAAAGTCATAATTTACCAGCTCAGAGTATTCTTTCAGAGGATGTAGGCTCAGTTCCTAGCACCTACATGGGTTGCTAACAACTGCCTGTAATTTTAGCTTTGAAAATGTTATGTTTTCTTCTCATTTCTGGTGGGTTTTGCATGCACATGGGGCACAAACATATTCCCAGCCACAAAGTCATATTAAAATAAATTAATAAATAAATATTTTAAAATGAGTCTGAGAAATATAAAGTATATTATTTTGAAAGTAAAATTAAGTTAATCTCTTCAGAAAGAGTTTTCTTGAAATTCGGTACATATAACTAGAATAATCTTTTTTCATTTCAATTTTTTAAATTTCTTTTTTAGATTTAAAGGGTATAAAATGAAAGACAAAATGTTATTTTTTTATATTTCTTTTGCTGCTTTCCTTTTCATGTTTTGGTTTTTCAGTAGTAGAGATTATTAGAATATAGAAAATCCAACACTTATAAAAGATTATTTCTCATTTTCAGAGCTCATAAGAGAATTAAAGTCAGAAAAGAAAAAAAAAAAACAACAAAACTAGTTGCCTGCCCTTTAAACAGATGGCTCAGCCTGCCTGCATTACATGAGTAATTGCTCACTTCACCATGGAAACTTTACATGAGAAATTTCCTAGATATGCTTACTAAATGGGCTTATATGAATAAGCATTATAAAAAGTTAAACTTTAAAAGCAATTGAACTATTCTTGATATCTAAATACTCATAAACCTTGTCCATTTATTTTTGATATGTGAGAGAATTATTTTATTCAGAATATCAATAGGTTTCTGGAAAACTATAATATGCATGTCATTTGGAACAAGGTATAGCTCAGTAGTGGTGGCACACACCTTTAATTCCAGCACTGGGGAGACAGAGGCAGGTGGATCTCTGTGAGTTTGATGTAAGCCTGGTCTATAAAGTGACTTCTGGGATAGAATAGGTTCTAAAGTTACACTGAGAAATCCTGTCTCACAAAACAACCACAAACAACAAAAAGAACAATATATAATCTGAAGTTCATAACTTTGAGGCATTAGAAGCCTAAAGGTGATGGTGGGCTGACAACAGATGAGATATGTTTATAGGAAAGTCAGGGCAGTTGATGCAGTCTTAGCAGAGAAAGCAAGGGGTTACACATTCAAAGTCATCCTCAGCAGCATAGTTCTAGGCTAGCCTGAGCTACATGAGATTGTCTCAAAAATACACAAATGCATTTATACTTACATATATATAGACACACATATATGTAATTTGCATATATATTATAATACATGTTATCTGGGATAAAATTTACTTTTGAATTTAAAAGGGTATAGGTATTACACTTTATTTGTGTTCAGCAAAGTCATTCGAAAGTCAATAATAATCTTTATTCATAATTTCAAAAATCTCAATAAAATGCTAAAATCTATCTTTTACTATTTAATGACACTTTTTTTGTTTTGTTCATAACAATATAAATAGAGAATGTGCATTGAAAGTCTGTACAGAACGTATTGAACAATGTGATACCTTGTGTAAGCGTCTGCAGCTTCACATGTCAAATAAAACTACTGTGAGACATGTCTAAGAGAGAGGAGGCTTCTTTAAAAGAGAGACTATTGTGACAGTTCATAAGATATTCCTGATTATAAATATAAGTTTTTAGAATAGCTAGGCAATAGAAAACAGAAGTATATTCTTTGTTGTGATCAGTTTTACAAACTTATTATGGCATAATATAATAAACTTGACGAAGTACTGAATATAGCACTAATCACTAAAAATATGTTTACTGGTGAGGTAGACTGTTCAGTGGTATATTATATATAACCTACATATCAGTCTTTTTAAATATAACTGAAAAATTGTAAGAAAAATTTCATTATTATTTTTGTAATTGATAAATATAAATTGAGCCAATTTTTGATAATCCATTTACTTATTGAACCAGCATCTTTATACAAAATCATTTTGTGGGTACCCTGTACATACAAGAAATATCTACATACAAGAAATATATGAAACAAAGAATGTGCTTAGGGATACTGCATTGTAGATGGATTAGGTCTTGGATAAATGAGTAAATGAAAATAGAATAATAGAAAGTGAATGAGATCAATCTTGAAATAGGGAGAAAGTACAAAATGCTCTAGAACAGATGACCAGTCATATTTCTTTCATTAATTTGGGCTTCCTGCATTATATTTTGTATCAAACAAAATCTGTGTCACTTAATTGGGAAATGACTGTATATATAGTTATGGGTAAAATGGAATTTTAATATGTGCACACATTTTTGTGGAATGAACTTACTTAATTAGTCTATTTCATATTATTGACTGTGTCTGAGTATATGTATATGCTATGATTGGGACATTTTATCTGTGCTCTATCATGGGATAGTTAAATAAAATTTAAAAATGTGGTTGTGAACTCTACTGAGAAGCATTTGCTTGATTAATATAGCACATCACTGCACATGTCTGTGAGTGTTTCTAAGTAGTATTAATTAATAGGGGGAAGATCTATCTTGAGTGTGGGGCTCACAGTCTAACTTGGTAGAGGCCCAGTTGGAATAACACTAGGAGATTGTAGTGGGATTATGTTATGTTGCTCCTGTTTCCTGTCATTGTAAATATTTGTCCTGCCTATGGGTTTTATAAAAGCTGATTGGCCCAAGGCAAACAGGAAATGTGGGCAGAGCTACCAGGCAAAGAAAACTCGGGAACATCTCACAGCAGAGACAAATGCTGCAGAGATTGCAGGAGACAACACAGAGGAAAGAACCCAAAATGCTGCTCCAAGAAAAGGTACCAAGCTGCAAAGCTGAACAAGATAAGTTAAGTTCAGATGTAGGAGTTAGCAAGTAATATGCCTGGGCCCTCAGTCAATCTGCATAAAAATGTAAGCCAGTATGTGATTATTTGAGGCTAAGCAGGGCTGAGAGTGGGACCAAACCTCTAGTCCAGGACTGGAAAGTATGAGCCAGAAACCATAAACAGCAAGAGATGGAAAAAGGTCACTAACTCAGGTGCATTTTCTGCTGCTTCCTGACACTATAGTGTCAGTGGCTCTGCTCTGCTAACACCTTCCTATCATGGTGGCCAAAGCCCCTGCTACAATGAGCTCCTCTAATCACTTTTATTGAAGTACTCTGTTATGACACTGAAAAGTCCAGCTAATGCAAAAAGCATGTAAAACTTATTCTTAAAAGCCTAAACCACAAAAGCACCATTAATATCAGTACAGATAAATCACATTAATAAATTATAATACAGTCATACATCTAAATATCATGTGGCATTGAATCTGAGTGGATTGCAGCTGCATGCATTATGATGGATTGATATCATAAATGTAAAATTTATCAACATATATGACATTAAAAAATACATACACACTTCAGTAATATTTTTTAAATAAATATTTTATCTTTAAAAATGTTAACGTTTTTGTAAAACTTTAAGTGTATTTAATTTTCTTTCTTTCTTTCCCTTTTAATTGAAAATACATTCTTACACACTCCATCCTGATAACAGTTTTCTCTCCATCTACAGCTCCCAGTTCTACCCCACCTTGCCTTCCGTCTGAATCCACTCCCTTTTTGTCTCTTATTAGAAAAGAACAAGCTCTGAAAATAATCAAACAGAATGAAATAAAATATAATAAGCTAAAACAAAAACTACAAACATCAGTTAAACAAGGCAAACCAACAAAAAGCAAGGAGCCCAAGAGAAGCCATAAGAATCCAAGAGCCCCCTAGTTCACACACTCTGGAATCCCATAAAAGTACTATAGTGAAGTACATTTTCACAGAGATTTTTTTTTCTCCTGCAAAAGATCCTAATTGGGTTCCTAGCACTCACTCTGGACAGCAAACAGATGTCCATAACTTCAGTTCATAATACTCCAATATTTCTAGCCCTGGAGGGAGCTTGCTCTGAAGGTCCCACAGGACATACACATACATATACTTAAAAAGTAAACAAAAATTTAATCAACTTTATATAAAGCATATAAGCAGTGTTTGAAGAAATGAGTGAGTCTTCAGTACCAAACTACCTCCAGAAAAGCCTAGGGTATTAGCAAAGAAAATAGATTAATAAATAAATACAGAGGGAAAAAATAAAATCTACAATGTCAGGAATTGCATAATCTAAAGCTTTATTTATTTAGAAAATTATATGGGAGTTAAATGAAAAACTGTCTTTATCAGCAGGGGAAGAAAGTGATTTTAGTGACAGGCACTCAATATTTTGAAGAATAGTAAAGTAAGAAACTTAAGCATCCCTTAGGTGTTACTGGAAAATTCATTGCAGACTGTCAGTCAATGTAATTGACATATAAAGAGAAAATAAAATTTATTCTAATAAAATGCTGAGACTCAATGTTAATAACACAAGGCAGGGAAGACCAGCATCTCTGAAACGTTGTAAATGCAGCCCTCATTCTTCCTGTTCTTGGTGCAGAGGTCCATGTCTGAAGGGGTTTTCCAACAGGATTGTAAAGGGGAATTAAATGTGCTGACTGTATTAAAAGGAGTTCAATGTGATTCTATGGAAAGATCACAGTGATATACTTTTCCACAAGCCTTAGGGTGAGACAGCAGCAAGCTGAAGAGGCTGCAGGGTTTTCACTCAGAGTTGAATATTTCCTCTGTGTCTCTATCAATGTTGATGATTATCTTACTTTGAAGGCTTGTTTGACTGTTTATTCAAAACTCTTTTTACATCCCCAGAAATTTTGGCTTCAGAGATAGGGTTTTGTGATCATTTCTTTCTGTGAAAACCAGGTTTCTGGTTCTCCAACACTTCCAAATTTTCATTAAGATTGTGTGAGTTTGAGGTGGTAAGGTTATAGACTCTTCCATATTTTGAAATAAAGCTTTTGTGAAATGTATTTTACAAATGTTTTCAAGTATAGAAACTATGGTTTTGGGTTTTTTTTATTTACAAAATAAAGTTATTTTTTTATCCATGTATCCCCTTGTTCCCCATCCCTTTGCACCCCTCAATCCCTCCTGGTCAGCCTTCAGCCTCCCTCCTCCTCATCCCCCATCCCCTCTCCCAAAAAGGGCAAGAAGTCCCAAGGTGAATCACCTCAACATTTGTTTTCTTAATATATACTTATTATTTTTTTACCCTGGAATATAATTCAGTGCTATATATAGCTATATTGTTACAAGTGTTCCCTACACCCTTGAGTTTATTCTTCACTCTTATTATTGTATCACACTGGGTATTGAACACAATACCTTCCTGGTTTACAATAGACAAACACTCTACAACTCACTACACTAATAATTGCTCATCCATTTTATACAATGCTCCTAGATTTGAATTTGGCACACTTCCTCAATTAAGAGGAGCTATGTGTGTTGAGCAGGAGCATCAAGAATAAAGCAGTGAGTATTCCATGGCCACATTCTACTGACTAAGAGATGACTTTAGTCAATGTCATGATTGGGACATGTTAAATGTATGGAAGTAGACAACTTGGTTTTAGTGGTTTCTGTTCAACTTTCCCATTTCAAAATTTCTATTTTTCCCTTTTATATCTTACTTTGTAGAATGTCATATCATCTTTCATTTTGCATGGGTATGTGTGACATGTGTGTGCATGTGTGTGTCTGCACAGATGGACTTATATGTACACATGTGAAATCCAGATGTTACTGGGTCTCTTCATTGATCTCTCTCCTTATATACTGAAGCATGGTTTCTTACTTGAACCCAGCACTAACCCATCCAGCCAGTCTAGGAAGCCAGTTTGCTCTGAGGAACCTCTGTCTCTGTCTCTGATGTATTGGGATAGCAATCAGACCTCCCCACCCCATCTGCTCCCATACACGTGGAATTTACTCCAGGCAAACAAGTGTTTTACCTGTTGAGTCACCCCACTATCCCATGTCATGTTATTTTTAAAGTATTCTTTAGAGCTCTTATGTTCTTTTTTTTTCTTCCAGACATACTCTACTAGGCAGTGTTTTTATGTACATTAAAACAATTACTTCAGAATATTTGTAAAGTAGTATACATGATCATCACAGTCAACAGAGTAGCTGTATGCTGTAAAAATCAGAATGGTGTATGGGTGTTTTACTGTACAGGAGTTACTATTTTCAATGTCATTTCCACCTCAGGCAATTAAGAACAGATTTTCACAATAACAATATTAGTTGACTGTTAGTAATGTTTTATTCATTTTACATACAAACCACAATCTCTCTCTCATCTCTCCTTTCCCTCTCACCCAGCCTTCTACCCAACCCATCATCCATTCCCTCCTCCAAAACAGTAAGACCTTCTATGAGGAGTCAGCAAAGCTGGGTATATTCAATTGAGGCAGGTAGAAGCTTTTTTCCCCTGCATCAAGACTGTGCAAGGTGTCCTACCATAGGTAATGGGCTCCAAAACACCAGCTCATGCATCAGGGATAGGTCTTGATCCCACTACCACAGGCCCCTTAAATAGCCTAAACTACATGACAATCTCCTGCAAGCAGAGAGCCTAGTCAGGTGTCATGTAGGCTCCACAGCTAAAGGTCTGAAGTTCATATATTCCAACCAGCTTGGTTCAGTTGTCTTTGTATATTTGAGATCATGATAATGACTTCCTGTCCCTTGCTTATATAATCCCATTGTAAAAGATTTATTAACTGTGTTTGGGCCAAAAGTCTGTCCAGTCTGCAGCTACTTTATCTCCCTCCCCCAAAATGACTCAGATGCTTATATTAATTTCATGCTGTTTGGCCTTTGTCTCAGGTACATTGCTAACTAACTCTTTCATCTTAATTCAACCCCTAGCTCACCTGGGTCCCACATGCTTCTTTTTTGGTGGCTGGATGGAATCTAACTTAATTCCATTCTCTTCTTACCTGTCTCCTCCACCCACTTCTACGATGCTCCACAAAGGCCAAAACAGCTCTTTCATTTACAGAATGATATTCACTGCATACAGAGAACAGTCCAATCACATAATCTTTCCTCCCTCTTTTCAACTGTTCTTCTGGAGCTGAACCTGGTGCTTGGCTCTGGATTTCTGTATCTCCTTCCATCAGTTATTGGATGAGAGCACTATGATGACAATTAGAGTATTCACCAATCTGATTACCAGGATAGGCCAGCTCAGGCACCCTTTTCACTACTAATACAAGTCTAAACTAGCATCATCTTTGTGGAATCCTGGGAAGTTCCCTACCACCAGGTTTCTCTTTAACCCCATGATGTCTCTGTCTATCAAGGTATCTCTCTCATTCCTCTTCCACTCTATTCTTCTTCCAGGTTGGTCATCCCATTCCCGTATGTTCTCATTTCTCATCCCCCATAATCTCCCTTCTATTGCCCCCCCCCATCACCCACCCCTTCTCAGGATGAACCATGCATCTCTCTTAGGGATTTCCTTTTAGCTAGCTTCTCTGGTTCTATGAGTTGTAGTCTGATTATCTGTGCTTTATATCTAGTATCCACTTACAAGTGAGTACATACTGTGTTTGTCTTTCTGATTCTGGATCACCTTACTCAGGATGATTTTTTTCTAGTTCCATCCATTTGCCAGAAAATTTTATAATCCCATTGTTTTTACTGCTGAGCAATATTCCATTCTGTATATGTACCACATTTTCTTTATTCATTCTTTGGTTGAAGGTCATCTAGGTTGTTTCTAGGTTCTGGCTATTACTAATACTATTGCTATGAATAAACACACACCCAAAACTAATTATAAAAATTTAAAAGATAAAATAGAATGAATTATTGATCCTGACATTGGCATTTAGTATCTAGTTTTCCATAGGTTTAATCATTCATTAAGCTGGTCTTTGGTTACCAGTTTTACACATGAAACAATATTCTTGGGCTGAAGAGAGGATCTGTGGTTAAGGACACTTCCACTGTTTGCTTCCCAACACTCACATCAGGGACCTCATAACCACCTACATCTCCAGCTTCAGATAATCAAACAAAAAACCACACATAGAATATCTTCACACAGATATACATGCACACAAAAGTTTTCTTAAAATAAAGAAATTTCCCTTTGGCTTGAGAGGAGATTAGTATTATAAAGATGATATGAAAAGAAAATCAGGAAAAAAATGGGGAAAAGGCTTTGAAATAGGGAAGAAAGAGTTCAACAACAAAAGAGGAAACTGTCAGGTCAAATAACATTAAGAATGTTTAATACTCAAATAATCATATTATTGTATATTATACTCATTTTAAATGCACATAATGAGTTATGACACTTTGGCTCACAATATTTTCCACAAGAACCATAGGTTAACAAAATAGCTTCAATTATAGTGATTAGTAATAAGGGTAGTCCATGTGACTTTCAAAACAATATGTTGCTACCTGCTGCACCCAGTTTCTTCTCAGAGGTTAAAGGTACTTCCCTATTGCTGTGAACACATCACAAACATAGGACATGTATCTGGGATCATCTGAGCTGTATCTGAGCCAAATGTATCCTTTCATCATCTAGCTTCCCCAGTACCATAAATATTATGCAATCTTCCAAGAAAGAAAAATTATTAATAGTCCTATTCAACTATCATACTAAGAATCATAAAAACTACTTACATGGGAAGGTATCACTAAAAGTGCTGTAAGTGACTCTCACATCTCAGTGGTAACTAACAGCTCTGTAATTGGATTTAAGACCCACTCAACAGAACAGAAACCATGTCCAACATGAGAAGCCTAGACAAATCCTGGGAACTAGTGAGATCATAAATCTCAGTGGAGAATCAAATCAACATAATTTCTAACTGCACTCTAAATTTTATCTGTATACTCTACTCACAGATATATCTAAGTACCATCCCTCATCAAAGATGCTTGTCTTTACAGAAAATGGAGACTACTATGGAAATAGTAACTGAACACTGAATCCCTCTAAATAAACCCACAACTGAACACAATATGGAGAAGAGACTGTAGGAAGCCATGCCACCACTGAAGACATCTGGATCATAGTTCCTATATCTCTGGCTCAGGAAACATCACAGAAGAAGCAGCAGAAGGATTGCAAGAGCTAGAAAACCAGGAAGTTTGTTGTCAAGTAAAAGACACAAACAAAGACAATACTAATAGGCATGCTAATGCAGAAAAGGAAAATGTAATGGGATCCAATATTTAGAAAATTCAGAGAGAATTGCCCAAGAATGAGTGCTATAATCAGTTATTCAAGACAAAGTGTTCAGCCTTGAAACTATATACACACAAACAACAAAATCAACTTTAAAGTGAGAGAGGGAAATGGGAACTTGGGAAAGAAGGATCATTGGTGATAGTAAAGGGAAAAAAAGATCATATAATTATAGCTTAATTAAAATTTTATGTAAAACATAAGACGTTCCAAGAGTGTGGTCCAGCAGGCGAACACTGAAGCTCTAGATATTATTGATGCTGACGTCTCAACGCTATAGTCTTCACAACTTAAACTCCATGTGGCCTTGTCCAGCTGGAAGTTGTATCTTTCTGTTCTCTGCCCTGGCCAGAGTGCCTCTGAAGCAGGAGATTAATAAGGTTCTTCGGAAAGGGGCGTAGATGAACTGAAGTTATTATTAGCATGGGCAGTGGCCTTCCCTCACCAAATCTGCCTCTGTTTGAGGGGCTTTGCTCTAGGTCTGTTGTATTTTGGTGGAAGAGTACAGTCAACACACTTGGTTAGTCCCTGAAGGTGTTCACTGAGTAGAGCAAGTAGCTGCTCCTTATCTTCCCATACCAGCTGCCCTCTGGCTCTCATGAGTGCAGGTCAGAGTCTGGCCTACAGTCATCTCAGTTCCAGTTTTGGTGCAGTTGGGCCACTGCTGCCCAGGACGATGGCAGTGGCTGGAGATTGGGCTGCCAGGAATGCTGAGGCCTTAGAACTTTTGTGCTGAGGAGAGCTCAGAAAACCTTACAAGTACCAGACCAAGTTGGCTCATGCTCTGACAGACAATGCCTGTGTTCCTCGTGAAAGTGCCAGTCTAGAGTTCTGAGGGACCTAGCAATGTGTGGTCTCCAGGAATAGAAATGTGTTTCCCTATGGGACCGTAATCTCAGTCACATGATAGAGACTGCAATAGCTCTGGGATTCTCTCTCTCCCTTTCTCTCTCTAGCTTAAGCTTCTAAAAATACCTATGTAGTAAAAGTTAGAAAAAGAGCAAATACGAATGGTAAATTTTATTTTTTATATTCATTAATAAGGGCTATCATGCTTGGACATGATCAGTCATATGGCATGTTATGGTTTCTGTTTTTGCTTTATTCTGGGTTTTGTTATTTAATTTCCTAAAAGCTAAATAAATGCCATTTCACTTTTTTGTTTGAAAAACAAAACAAAACAAAACAAAAATTTATGTAAAACAGAAATAACAACATACAAGCAATTATTGATTTTATTTTTGGCACTAGCAATCTATTATTTGTAATCAATAAATTAAAAGTCAAATATTATCTTTTCCTTACTAATAATTATAAAAATTAAATGATTAATCTTTAATTTCAATACTCATAATTATTAACAATAAAAAGTACTTTTATAATAATTCTTCTAAATTTCTGAATGTGATAATGATATCATATTTTCTTTGTCAATTTTCTGAAGAAAACTGATTATCAGATACACATGGGAAAAATTTATTTTCAAATAAAAACCAGTGTTTTACATATTTTGTTTCAAAAATAAAATGTGTCAATATAGATAAATAACTCACATTAAACAACTTACTATGGTTTCCAATTTTTGAATAATGCCAAGATGGGATATATCTAGTCTAGTTTTTTCTAAACTACTTATATTATATATGAGTATATAGATGAATCACTTTCTAGTTTAATAAAACCAGGTGTTAATAATGCATCAGATTAAGTGAACACAGTTGCTGTCTACATGTGTTATATGCATATATGTACTCAAGTATAAAACAATTATTCTTATATATAAATGTATCACTTTGTAAATGTAAGTTTACATATTGTCAGGCATATTTATATTTGTATATAAATTTGTATGTATTTTATTTGTACAAAATTTATATAAGCAGATATATATGAACATATATATTTAAGAAGGGACTCTGAAAGTGTTTTACTTTATCACCCCAAAGTAAACTATCTTCAATTTTAATTAGAGGCATGATCTTCCCTTTATAGGATCTAATTTCTGTTAAACTAGCAAAAAAAAAATCAAACTTTAGATGAGACTGATATACACATAATGGTAGAATCAAAGTCTTGTAGCATCACCCCTTAGCACAAGCACCAGCTTAAAAATATATATTAATTATATTTCTAGATAAATGATATTTATGTTGAACTGTCCATCTTTTAAAACTTAATTATGTGTCTATACTATCTATTATGTATATGTATGTGTGTGTGCACACCATGCCATAATGTGGTGTTGGAGATCAGAATAACATAACGGAGTGTGTTCTCTTCTCCCTCCTTAAACTGGACTCAGGGATCCAAATTGTCTTTAAATTTGGTATGCAGAGACTAACTCACAGAGGCATTGCTCATGCCTGGTGCTTTTATTTTAGCTTTTGTGACATTAGAGCAGGCTACCTTGAATAAACTACATACAGTTTATATGTTTAGCCACTATTGTCTGTGTACACCTACAGAAGAAGAGTTATCTTCTATTTCTATTTCATTTTTCCATCAATCCACTTTCCATTGATTTCTGCACATATAAATGCATTTGTTTAAATTATTGTAGGAATTAATTCATTACTATTATTTAGTTATCATCCTGAGACACAGTTTGACTTTGCTAAATTGTTATACTTAAGATGTAAAAGTTTCTAAATTATCAGATTAAGTTAGTTTATATTTCTGCCATGCTTCATAAATATTCTTAGCTTATTAATTCCGGGTCATTTTTTGCATAATCTCCAAAAATATACCTGTAACATTTAAGCTCTGATGTTGAACACTAAAATCAGCATAAACATATTTCACATTCTTAAAATAATTAACTTTTATGTAGAAGCAGTTAATCCCCCATGTCAAGCAATGCTAATTTTTTCCCTTAAGTAATTTAAAATATAATTTCCCTCTGGATTATAAAAGCACTGAGGTAGACCATATTGAATAAAATCAACTCTACTTGGGCAAATGAATGACACTCTTCATATAGCCTGAGAACAAATTGCCATGGACTAATGGAGTTTCCCTTATAATCTATTACAATTCAACCTTTATCAGAAACATTTTTAAACCTAGAGTTAATTAGAAGGCACAGTCTTGCTGATGGAAAAGCATTGGATGGTATTTATAAAGTGCTAAAAATCTCTTCAAAATGAAATATATAGTGAAGCAAATAATTAACTGTGATTATTTGTATTTTTCAAAGAAACCTTGTCATTTATTTGCCATTTTTATGGAATCGCTATATCAGAAGCCATCAGAGGCTATCTGTTAATTTCTGTTGAGCACTAAAACACTTGCACTTACAGATTGACACATACACTGTCTTTGCATATACAGAATGGTGTTACATCAGAGATAATAACTACCAATTCATATTGCTACTGGTTTACATTTCTATTGCTACTATGTGTGAAACCTACCTCAAATCTTATCATACTCCTGCGTGATTATATTAACATAGAAAAAACCCCGTTATTTAAATTCTGAATTGAACTGCAGAATGAAGTAATTTCTAGAGTAATATACAGATACAAATAACAGCACTAGTGTTGCAAGTCATTTTTAGATGCCAGGTGCTCATGTAAGAGAAAATGAAAGTTATATATATATAAATACATATATATATGTACATGCACATACATGCATATACACACATATTCACTCCTTTTATGTGAAAATACAAGATTGCATACTAGCTAAGGATATGTGATTATTTCAAGCATTGGCTTTACTACTTAGTGGCTGTTTTAGCTAATTATTTGTGTGCCATCATCTACTTTTTTTACACCATAAATAAAGGAACACAAGTGACTCACTACAAGAAACTTGAACAAAACAATGCAATTAGTATCAATAAATCAAAATCCATATTACTGTAAAGGATTTTAAAAAAGTAGTTGCTTTTGAAAAGTGGATTTAATATTTGACCCTGTTATTCTATCATATCTATATCTACTTTTATTCTTTACAGATTGACTATGATCAATAACCAAACCCTCTAAACAAAGATAAACATCTATAATCTACTATGGGGAAATGTGGGCATACTTTTCTAGGCTACTTTCTGCTGATTAGTGGTGCTGTTAATCTTTCAAGGACCTGAGGCTGGATTGCAGTCAGCAGCCTTGAAGCTGATGTGATGTTTAATCATCTGGGCCATGTCTTTTCATTAGAGGTTTTTCATGGGGGGATTCTTTGATCAAAACATATTACTCTGTAAGTAATCTGTAGGTTCTCATTTTCTGTGGATACATAAGAAGAACTTCTTTTTCAAAGTAGCATATCCTTAGACCCAAATTTTAAAGTCAAGAGACCTTTCAAAATATATGTGTGTTAAGTTTATCAGTCTTTACAATCAAATGTCTTTCTGCAGTTAACTCACTAACAGTGAAAAATTTAAAAGAAAACACAATAATACATATAGTCCAGTTTATTTGTTTATTTTTCATCTTTACATGAATAATTCTGTATGCTCAAAATCTTTTTAAAGCTATTTCACTGCCTGATGGGTAGGTGCCTATTGCGGTAAAAACCTGTCGTGAGATATGTTTTAAGTGAGGTTTATTTTGTGAGAATTACTTATAAAACAGAGAAGGTTTTAAGAGAAAGTTAAGGGATAAAGTTGCAATGTGCTATGTCGCCACACTCTCCTGCTGCTGCCCTGGAGCTCTGCCGCCGGGAACCAGAAGCCCCACCCCTTTGTGAGAGCTCTGCGTGAATGCCTGAGTCTTGTCTCTCTCTAGGTGTCTGAATCTCTTTCTCGGTGGCCACGCCTCTCTCAGCTTTTGCACTCTGCTGCAACCCGCACACATGTACAGTTCCTGATTTTCCGCTACATCTCCCAGTTCTGACTAAATAGGAAGGTTTTAAACTAGGTATAAAACTATATACTATAGGGATCATCATAAGACAGTGTCTGGGAAAGAGGAAGGTATTAACATAAATGAGGTCAAACTATCGCTAACAAACAACAACTATAAAGTATAATTTAATATTTAAAATGTTGATATGAGAAAATGTATAGGGATTGTTTTAAGGCTGTTTATCTTAAACAATAGAGTTTTAAGACTTGAGTGTCTTTGTTGGAATATGAAGTAATAACAACCTCAACTATTTAATTTTTAACACCATCAAGACCTGAGAAGGAAAATATATATTTAAAGTTGGAAGTATGAAGTAACTTTTAGAATTTAGGAGAAGACAATGACAGTTAACTACCTGGACAGTCATTTATTATTTTTTTTTGTATAACAGGAGCATTTATTGTTATGGCTATTGGCCTATGATATTTGACAAGTTTCTATAGAAGCAGGGTATTTTTGGTAGGACCATCTTAACTTGGCTAGGAAGGCTTTGGCAGTTTTTGTCTCTTATTTTATTTGTCTATTTTGGACAGCGTGTATGCTGACAGCAGTCGGGGCAAGTGCAGTCTTTTGCCCTTTAGGCTATTATTTGCTAAACTAGACAATCTCTTTGTAAGATGTCTGTGATGTTTAACACCACCTTGCGAAAGAAACGGTGATGCCAGGAGTTGTCATGTCTCTCAAGGTCAAATTTGAGATAACAAAATCTTGAATGTCATATTCTCTTGGTCTATGAAGTGGTTGAAGACACCTATTTATGTGGTATATTTTGACATGTTTTTGAAAAGCCTGAGTATCTTGACTGTTAGGTGATAAGTCTGAGTAACCATAATTTGTAATCTCAATTAACTAAGAAAATGAGGCTAACATTGTAAAAATAGGCATTTTAAAATTAGTGTACAGCTTTTTAAATAATTTTAAATATAACAATTTTAGGAAAATTGACCAAAATATACATTTTGTATCAAATGACAACAATATCTTAACTATATATCATTATGTATAAAAATATATCTAAACAGATTTATATAAAACAACTTGTTTGTATAGTATAACAAATGTTATGACTATCATAAATAATTAGAGGTAGAAATTGTATTATGGAAATGACAAGGCACTTAATACACATCAATGTGCAAAATATTTTAAACAGAGGTAGACACGTGTAAAATAGGGCAATTATATATTTAACTTTGCATTAATATATTATCTCAATCAGACATATAGATTAATTATTTGTGTCAATATATAAACATTTGTACCATGTTCAACTTTGTATCAATATACATATTATCTAAATCAAACATATAGATTGATTTCCCATTTGTATCAATATATAAACATCACTTATAAAACAAAAAAAGTTTTAAAAAAAATTAAAAAATAAAGTTACAATGTGTTATGTCGCCAGACTCTCCTACCACCGGCCCAGAGCTCTGCTGCCACAAACCAAAAGCCCGGCCCCTTTACAAAAGCTCTACACAAAAAAAGCCTGCGTCTTGTCTCTCTCTAAATGTTGTGTAAATCTTGTTCTCAGTGGCCACACCCCTCTCAGCTTTTGCTCTCTGCTACAACCCACACACATATACAGTTCCTAATTTTCCGCTACAGGTGCCATTTGTAGCCACAAGTTTCTGGCCTTGCCTAGCTCTGACATCTAGACCCACAGTTCCATTTCCACTTAGCACCAAATAATCACATAAAGTCTTACATTAATTAAAAACTGTTTGGCCTATGACTTGGGTTCATTGCCAGCTAGCTCTTACGACTTAATCAAACCATTTTTATTAATCTATATTTTCACATGGATCCCTGGCTTTACCTTTGTTCCATTAGATCTTCTTTTCTGGGTGGCAGCCTGCAGCATTTTTCTCCCTTTACTCTTCTCCTTTATCTCCATTTGGATTCCTGGCCTGACTTTAAGCTGTCTTGTCATAGGCCAAAACAGCTTAATTATTAACACATGGTAATAAAGTATACCCATAGTGTACATAAAGATATCCACATTACATGTATTATATGTGTAAGTTCTTTCATTCAACATTTTGTCTTTTGTGTGAATTTATATTTTTCTTAACTATTTGTATTTGTGTATAGAGTATGCAGTGTATATGTTTGTGTATTTGTGTCTGAATGTGTGGGGGGTGGGTGGATGGGTGTGTGTGTATGTGTGTGTATGATTTTCTGGTGCACGTATATATGGGTTCTTGTGGAGCCCAGTGGTCAATATTAGGTTTCTTACTCAGTATTGCTACATCTTAATTTTGAGGCAGGGTCTCTCCCTGAGCTTGAAGCTCACTGACTTAATAGGCTAAACTGCATGGTTAGGAAGACCTGGTGATCCTCCTGTATTACTCTCCACCGAGCTCTGGGTTACAGACATAAATTGTCATGCCTGGTTTTTAATTTGGGTGTTGGAGATCCCAAATATGTTCTCATGCTTATATTACAAGTATTCTACTATCTAAAGCATCTCCTTAGTTATCAGACTTTTTTATTTCCCAGGGTAGAACAAAACATTTATAGAAGTATTTTGGTCTGTCTTGATGATCATAACTATAAACAATATCATAATCAGAGTATTAACACACTATGTTTTTTTTTTTACCATTAAGACATGGAGTAAGTAAAAATACAGAGGCTAGCTGACTTGGTTCCTGATGAAGGCCCTCCTCCTGTGTTCACGTTGCAACCCCCTGGTCCTTGATGCTATCTAGTCTTCTGCCTCCTCCCTTCCTCTCTGTTTCCTCTCCTACTCTGTAACTTCTTTTTGCCATTAATCTCATCATGTAAAATCAGCAATTACCAAATATAATTCTCATTTTTTCTCAAAGATCATAATTACACATACCATCACAGTGGGATTAAGGATTTTACAAATAAATTTAGGTGGGATATACTCAGTCCACAACTCCATAATTGATTTTGATAATGGTAAACATATTTTAAAGTTTCTGTATAGTGTGTGAATTTCTATAGCTAAAATATGATTACTAATAAAATGTCATTTTGTTCATCTTTATTAGATAGTCTTATGATTGCAAATTATTGTCCAACACACACTCTTTTATGCTTGTAATCTCAGCACTTAAAAAATGGATCTATAAGTATTAGAAGCTCCCAACTTTTCTCAGACATAGAGCCAGTGTGAGGCCAGCATCGGCTACAACAGCTCATTTTTAAAATAAAAAATTCAAATTATTGACTTATATACTGAACAATTATTTCTTCACTAGCAATCTATTGAAATCTTTTTGTTTTACACTCCAGTTGTATTTATAGCCATACTGGATGGTGACTAAAAGATTTTCAATGTGGTTTGGATGATTCAAGTTATCAGAGGTCAACATCTTTTCTATTTCATTTGAGTTTCCTTTAGTGAACTGTTTATTCTCTGCTTGGTTTGGTTTGGACCATCTTTGATTTATGAATTACTGTAGCATTTGCTTTAATATAATAGACTTGTCTTTGTTGATTTTATGAATACAAAATTTCTACATCCTCATGAATTCACATTTTTCTAAAACAGTGTTTGGAATAACATCTCTGTGTCTTCTGTCTCTCTCAATATGTATATGTGTATATAAACACCCACACACATATATATATATATAATTCTGTCTGTGTGTATTTTTCTTCCTTAAAGAAATTACAATACTATTTAAATACATGAATACATTTTTGTGTGACTTTATTGGGGTTATATACTATGTTTCGTACATAAAGGCATAAAGCAATATTTCTTGGATTCATAAAGTTAAATAGGTTTATTTTGAACCATGTTAGTGTAGTCTTCTTTTATCTGCTCTACTTAAGTTTAATATTTACTCATCATTTTGGCTTCATCATGCAAGGTTCATATAGTTTTAAATTTAAAATATCTGCCTATTCATTGTATAATTTCAAGTATCAGGAGTCTTTATACTTGTATGGTAGACTTATGTTGATTTATGTGATAATTGTGAGATTAAAATCAGCCTTGTTCTCAGATTTAACACCAACAAATTTAGCAGATTTTTCATTCATGAGTATAGCCTGTTATTCCCTGTGGGGGAAAATGTCTGACTTATATATTCTACAAATTATTTGCTTTCAAAATAAACAAGTGCCAGGGACTGTATTAGACACCAGACAAATAACAACATGCTCATAGATAAAAACGTCATAATCACACAGTTCTTCATAGGAACTGGGAATAGTCATTGTGAGCTTTGTATATTTGGGAAGAGTACTAGAAAGAGCCAGGAAAATGTAATTTAGTTGCAGGGTACTGTGGTGTTTTATATATATATATATATATATATATATATATATATATATATATATACATACTAGAGTATCAGCCTTTCAAAAGTGGCATTTTCTTTTTCTTTTACATTTCTCAGATTATAACATAGTTACATTTCTTCATTACCTTTTTTTGTCTATCTACCTGCTAACCCTCCATATATGCCTCTTTGATTTCTTTCAAATTTATGATCTCCTTTTTCATGAGATCTCCTTTTACATGAATATATGTATATTTATATATTTTATTTAGACATTCCAAATTATAACCTGCTCAGTCTGTGCAATTTTCATGTCTGACCATTTAGTATCGATTAACTAGTTGGTGTGCTCTTCCCTGGGTAATTACTCCCACACTTGGCACATTTTGTTGCCTGTAGTTCTTTATGTCTAATTGGTTGAGATTTATTTTTATTAGTTATTTGAGAATTTCAAACAATGTATTTTGATCCTCTTTACTCATATCAATCCTCTATGCATACCTGGATAACTTGTGTTCTTTAAAAAATATCCATCAAGTATAATTTGGGCTTTTTTGAAAACATTCAACAGAACAGCAAAAAACAATGAGCAGCTCACTTTTAAAACTTCTGTGGAAACTATAATAATTATCCAACTGTGGAAATATTGTTCATAGTATTCCATGTAGGAAGTAACATGGTAGTCTGGAAACTATAGGGTGAATCTTCACTCAAGGCTCTGGAGAATGCCATTTAGAGAGTCATATAAAGAAAAAGATGTATTAAAATTCACAAGGGGTTTAATTATGCTCCAGTAACTAAATGAGCAGCATGAATGGATGTTTTTATAAATGGGAGATCATAAGAATGGGTATGAATCTGAGAGGACTGATATCTGAATTTGATGGGGTGCACAATGTAAAATCACTAAATAATAAATATATAAATAAAAAAAGAAAAATCATTCACAGAATTTAATGATGGTTTTAAATTTATGTAATAACAATTAAGTTGCCATTTACTATTATGCTTTTTTCAGCCATAAATAGATATCATGTGCTCTTTTCTTTATTTTCCCTGTAATTCATTATTGTCTAAGACTTTGTGCAACCTAGTGAGTAAAATTCTGGTTGGTTTAAGCTGGTCATTGTTGAATTTTGCTTAATTGTAGGTCTGAAACATGAGAAAATGTCTGATAGAAGGTGGAATGAGAATTGAATTATTGTCATTAATTCATTGAGGCAATAAGATAAAGAAGAAGAGAAAAAAGGAGGAAAAAAAGATAAGCAGGATAAAATGATAAAAAGGATAAAAGATGACAACAACAAAAAAGAATAGGAAAAGACTTAACTAAAATAGAATTACAGAAGTTTCGTCATGAGATTTACTACTAACCAAAAACTGAAAATACAGAGAGATTTATGGTACAGAAAAAAATAATAATACAAAAAAGTTGGTGAAGAAAGGTAAGATGATAGAAAAATGGACTATATATATAGTTTGATGGTTCATATCAATGTTAATATTTGTTTTGCAACTATACCAATCAAGACAATCTGATAGGTGTTAATGAAGAAAGAAGACACACAGGGACCACTTCAAGAGAACAGTAATTTCAGAAAGTCATGTACAAATGTGGCCAATTGTTGATTAATAAGGGAACAAATGGTAGGCAATGAAGCAGGAACAGTCCTTTGAAAAAGTGGACCAGGAACAATTCAATGATTAGGGGTGGTTTAAAGAAAAAATATTTCATAAAGCAATTTTTTTCTCCCTCAAAAACTTATGCAAATTTAATAACAAGCTTAAATGTAAACTGTGAACTTATAAAATATCTTCAAGGGGATGCAAAAGAAAACTGATCTCATATATATTTGTTAATATGGCTCTAAATTATAATGCCTAAAATTTGAACTATTGAGCTGAGATGCAGTTCCGTGATATAGTGCTATTCTAGCACTTTGCAACCTATATTTACCTTGCAACCTATATTGTTAGAGAGGAAAGTGTCCATTTAAAAATCCCACCAGTACTCAATCAAATGGGAGAAAGCTATCTTATACACACTAAAATTACATAAGCAATGTACCATTATGTTGTATTATCTAGAATTGAACTTAGTTCAAAGCTCAGATCAGTCTTGTCCTCACCTAGTTTTCGATCTCCATACCCAAAAATACACTGCCATATAAGGATTAATATATATTAATATTATATATATATATATATATATATATATATATATATATATCCCTAATAGTGTTTATTGCCTCAGCTGACATTTTCCCCCTTTGGATAATATCCTCATTTATTTCAGAATAATAATTTCTAAATTCCAGGCATCATCATCACTTTATTTCTTTAATGAAAATTCCCTCAAGATCTATCTATCCATTTATCTACAGATAGCTATCGAAAGTACACATTCGATACAGGTTTGAAGGATATAAAAGATTACCACTGGAATGCTTCCTTATTCATTCTTTTAGACTCTCTGTTAGATTCCTAACAGCAGCCACAGATCACCAATAGTTTCATCTTTCCGGCTGATCTGACAGTCTCTCTTTGATCCTGTACTACATGTTTCTTTCTTCTCACCTCAGGCTTTCCTATTGTCATGACACTGTTCTCCAGTGGAACCCTGCTTAATACAAAAACATGTGCAACTGAGAAGTGTGGGAGGAAGTCTCTCTTCTGAAGCACTTTGATCATTAAAATATAAAATGTAACTTTTCAGCTTGTTCTGTCTTTTCCTAAACAAATAAAAATACATTTCATACAGGTCTACTATAGATCTTGAAAGAGCTAATGCTGATCTACAGAACAGTTTGATGTTTAACCTTATATTTAATTGACTTCTCTTGATTTGATAAAAATCTATCATGTATTTCTTAAACCTTTTTTATTCTTTTTAGTTCTTTGTCTTTGATACTGATATCTGAAAAAGCCAGGCTAAATAGTTCATAATCATATCTCATTCTTTAATTATGTTTTTTATTAATTATAAATTTTATTCTCAAATTTCATTTAACTGAATTTAAAATTTTCATCTTACTACAATCTTTTTTAAAATTTATACTTTTGATTATGTTCCATTGACAACATATAACTGCATAATTTAGCTTTGTACTTTATTTGTATCCTTTTCTAGCTTGCTTAAAAACTTCTTAAATATTGAAGAAAATTGTAAACTAGAAGCACTGTGATTCAGTACTTGCTATGAGTAGGAATATGTTCAGTGTTATTAGTAGCCACTTTCTAATTCACCTGCTTTCTAGATTTTCTTTTTCCTATAATGATTTTTTAAGCAAACAGTTGCTGAAGTCAAAATCATATCATGATTATTTTGCTGGCTGAGGAAAGCACTATGTTTGGGGGTTTTTATTTCTGTTTTTTACTTTTGTTTTTCTCTAAATTGACCTGTTGAAATTGAGGAGCTTCTCTAAGGCCAAGGACACAGTCAATAAGACAAAACGACAGCCTACAGAATGGAAAAAGATTTTCACCACCCTACAAGCAACAGAGAACTGATTTCTAAAATATATAGAGAACTCAAGAAACTAGAACCCAAAACCTTAATTACCCAATCAAAAAATGGGTTTCAGAACTAAAAAGAGAATTCTCAGCAGAATTACAAATGGCTGAAAGGCACATGAAAAATTGCTCAACATCTTTAGCCATCATAGAAATATAAATCAAAACAACTTTGAGATACCACCCTACACCTGTCAGAATGGCTAAGATCAAAAACACAGATGACAGCTTATGCTGGATAGGATGCAGAGGAAGGAAAACACTCCTCCAGTATTGGTGAGAGTATAAACATGTACCAAAGGATAAACATTCATATTCCAAAGGCATTAGCTCAACTATTCATAGCAGCATTATTTGTAATAACAAGAACCTGGAAACAACCTAGGTGCCCTTAACTTAAGAATGGATTAACAAATAGTGATACATCTAGACAATGGAGAACTACTCAGCAGAAAAAAAATGGCATCCAAAAATTTGCAGGCAAATGGATGGATTTGGAGAATATCTTCCTGAGAGAGGTATCATAAGCCTAGAAAGATAAGCACAGGATGTTCTCACTTTTTAGTAGACTTTAAATAAAAAGCAAAGAACATACAATTTGAAAACCATAACCCCTGAACTGCTTGGGATCAGAAGGAACTTAAGTGACATATTGAGGGATTCCCCTAGGAAAACAAAATAGAGAAAATCTCCATAGCTAAATGGGAGCATAATGTGTTGCAACCAAGAAGGTGTGAGAAAAAAGTCTTAAGAGAAGGAGATGATTGAGTTATTGGAACAACAAGGAGGTAGGAAAAAAGAGACATGGAGATCTTAATAGAGAAAGCCAGTGTGGGGTTGGAAAAAGACCACATGCTAGGGAAACCTCCAAGAACCCACAAGATGTCCCTGCCTAGGTCTCCAACCAATAGTGAAGGTGTATCCTATGCAGGACTTCCCCTATAATCAAATGAATAGCCACCTTAAGTACCATCACAGAATTTACATTCAACAATGAATTGAGGTAGAAGCAGAGATACATGGCTGAGCACTGGTCTGAGTCTCTGGTCCAGCCAAGAGCAGGGGAGGAGAGTCTATATGAGCAAGGAGATAGGGATTATGAGGAAAATTCCCCACAGGGATGTCTGGTTGCTGCTCTGGGGAGCTCACTAAATTAAGAATAGCCACTGGGAAACCATCAAGAAAAGAAACTAGGCCCTCCAAGGATAGGCAAATGTCTGCTCACATGGGCAGTATGTGGAGCTTAGAAAGGAAGGACCAGACTGTGTTTCTGTGCATGGACTAGCACTTTGGAACCAATTCTTTCCAGAGGAACGCCTAACCCATTAGGATGTGAAAATCAAAAAGGACTTGTCTGGAGTGGATGCTGAGCTGATCCACCTTGGGACTTCTTGTCTTTTGTGGGGAGGGGATGGGAGAAGGGAGGCTGAAGGCTGACCACGAGGGATTGGGAGGGGAAAGGGAGGGAGAGCAAGGAGATACATGGATAAAAAGACTTTTTTATAAATAAAATAAAATGTAAAAATAATTGTAAAAAGAATTTTCTCATCAGATTTATTCTTTTCTATATAGCATATAATTTTAGTATTTTAGTAATGTGCTATTCATTAGTATTGACTTTTCTGCTCTGGTGACTCATGTCTACAGAGATACCTTCCCCAAAACTAGTGTTATATAACATGTATTCTTGCACCATCTGGCCAAAGATGACCATTAATCATTCCCATGTAGTATTTTCTTTATTATTTAGAACTTTTTGAAATACAAATAGTAATTGATAATATTTGTAGAGTATGTAGCCAGTGCCTAGTGGTATTTTCTAGGTTTTCATCCATCTACATTACTATTTTTACAACTAAAATGCTATAATTTACCTCATAATAGAGAAGAAGATAAATTGTACTTCCCATGATGATAAATAGTTATATCTTATCAATGTGTACCATATAAAGCAAACTCATGGGTGCATTTGGGATTATTCCAGAGATCATGTTCTTAGTTTGTATGATATGCTACGGTACATGTACATTGTTCTCCATGGTACAATGCATCTTCAGAGTGCCTATTTCCACTTAGAATAACATTGTGGTCTTAATCAACTTTATTGAAGAATTTCCAGACTGAAACATAAAAAGAAGGCTATAGAAACCAACAGAATGCAAGCTGCCCACTGAACATAGAAAAAAATAACCATTGGAGCAAAGTCATAAACACTTTTCATCTGAGGTCTTTACAAAACAAAAATAAATCAAGTGTCAAAGAATACTCCCATCACTTCTAATATCATTAGTTTATGTTATTCTGAGTGGTGTCCTTAATCATATTTTTGTTCTTTCTCCATTTTCTAAAATTTCACTTTCCAGTGTCAATGAAAAAATAAGTGTGAATGGGTATCTCATATTATTCAGAATTTAAATTGTAGAGTCTGTAAGTCATTCCTTTTTTGGTGTTTGGAAATGATGGACTCAGAGAGACTTCATAATACTGGAGTAATCTGTTCATACTTAGTCTCAGAAGTCTGACATAAAAAAGAAGAATTTTGAATTCTAAAAATAGATGGAATCACAAGGAGAAAATAAATAGAAAAATAGCTGTCTCAGATTGCATGCAAGAAGAAAGTAAGCATGGGTAGCTTCTGATGGCTTGATGTCTTATTAAATTTGTCATCAATAAAGAGACTTTATAAATGTATTCAGGAGTGTTTTATAATTAGAAGTCTGGTTAAATTTAATTGGAAAAAAATATTTCCAAAACACTAAAATTAGCATCAGTGTTGGTCATATCTATCATTTGTTTTTAATCTTTGGAAGGCATATATGTTTAGTCAATTATTTGCAAGCTTGTTGGTAGAAGACACAGGAGGCCTTCTCATAGAACATACCATCGACTCATTTTGTAAACTCATAATCTTTTAATTTCCTGAAGCTTTGAATTTGTTCTCTTGAAAAGTAGAGATGGTATTTTGCTGACAAGAGAAGAGCACAGCTCTGCTAGCAACATTTGATGTCCACTTGGATCTACTAGCATTTATTTTTTTTTAGCAATTCTGTTTGTATGCCTAACATCAGCATAGCTAATGCTTTAGCAAATGGCTTTCACATGCACAGTTGAAGCCATCTCTCTGGAATGTCTTAGAGTTAGACCCCAATCCCACTCCAAGGTGTCTGTGGGGAAAAGTGTTTTGTGTAAAGCTATCTTAGGCAGTGAAGAGAGAACAAAGGACTTGTTCTCTTGTTTTCAAGTTAGAATTGACACTGTGGATCAATTAGTGTCCCTGTTAGGAGGCCGATTGATTCCACCGTCCCTATCCATTTACTACAAGCTTCCATATATTCTTTCTGAAAGATTATCTTAACAAGCAAGTTCCCAACTGAAATGTTGAATGAACCCAATCTAACAGAGCACTGGCTGAAAAAGGAAGTTTTAACAATAGCCATAAAAAAGACTGAACAGAAACCACAGACCCTTGTCTACTGACAATGCTGCCCATGTATTCTCAGGTTACCTCACAAGGCTTCCTAAAGGACCCTCAATTCTTTTTTTTTAATTTTTTATTATGAATAAAGTCACATTTTCTATCCGTGTATATCCTTATTCAAGGTCCCTTCCCCCTCCCACCCACACCAGTTACTCTCTCTTCTCCACATCTCCCCATCTCCTCCCCAGCATGGGCAGGAGGTCCCAAGGGAGAACCCTCAATTCTAAGGAGAAGGGCTTGATAAAGAGAGGGAATTTCTTTCCATTGTTCTTAAGTGTGTTTGAATTTCATACATCTCTTTTGAGAATGATACATCTAACTAATTTGTCAAAGACATACTTCATAATGTTTATTGCTGGGATCTTGGTGTTATCATCAATGACAACGACAACAACAAACTCTTGGAAATATACAAACAGTTATTGTCACCCACCTGGAAAATTGTACTCTTTGTTCAGACTTAACATTACAAGTCTCATTTTCACAAGAAGCCCAGTTGAAATAATGCTAAATGTCATTATATTTTGCTTAGTGGTAAAAATATTTATTCAAGTATATAATTAAATATGCAATTTTTCCTGAATATAGCCCAGAGGAAATGGAATAAAATGAGAAGTAGCACCATTTAGTGACAAAATGACAAAAGTGTCAGAGAATAGAATTAAGAATTTATTTTTATACTTGCTTAGTTGCACTGAAATTACATAAATAAATAACCTTTTAAAACTTCAAATGTATACTTATTATAGCAGGTGCAAAATTGATGTCTCTTTGAGGTTTGCTTTTATTTAAATCATACTTACCTTGCAGACAAATTATACAACCTCCCAGAGTTGTGTGATAATTAAATGAAATTTTATTAATCATAATACTCTGTAAGTTCCATAGATTTAAAAGTTGTTAATTGCTATGCTAAAAAATGCTGTCATCTTGTCCTCCTTATATATTTATGAAATGGGCAAACTCATAAGTCCAAGTCATACATACAAAATAACTTCATTTTCACTGTTAATTGTCATTTTGTTCTGTCATAAATATGAAGAGAGTTCTGAGATTTTAGAAAATGAAGCATTTGTTGAAATTTTGGTAGCTGGTTAATTGGTTGACTTCTGTCCTAGATTAATTATTAAAAGCCAAACTTGTGTTTTTTTCTGGTCAGCTGTTATTTACTTGTACCAATTTACTCAAATTAATTTCATTCTATTAAAATTTCATTTTGTTTACAGTTGTTGAAATGTATATCTTTGTTTTATTATAGTTTAGAACAAAAGAACCATAGATAGAGGCTCCCAGTGCTATCAGGGATAAGGATAAAGTAGCTGTCCTTCCTTTTTTTTTGCTTAAAAATATAACATTCAGAAAAATAAACACCTCTTAGAAAAAATTTTATTATTGAACATGACGGAAAAAACATTTTCTTAATTGATCACAATCCCAGGAACAATTAAAGTGATTTGACAGGCTGGAGAAGAACATATTTAGTAAATTAGAAAAATGAAAGTGTCCTGGTGTCCTGGCTAGGTTTGTGTCAGCTTGACAAAGCTAGAATCAACTGAAAGGAGGGAAACTCACTAGAGAAAATGCTTCCATAAGATCCAGCAATAGAGTTTTCTAATTAGTGATTGATGGAGAAGAGACAAGCCCATCATGGGTGGTGCTTTTCTACAACACACATGGGCTAGTGATATTGAGTTCTGAAAAAAAAACCAAACTGAGGAAGTCATGATGAACAAGCCTGTCAGTAGCAACCCTCCATGGCCTTTGCATCAGCTCTTGGCTTCAGGATCCTGCCTTCTTTTAATTTCATGTCCTAAATTCCTTTCATAATGAGCTATAAGGTGGAAATATAAGACTAATAATCCCTTTGTTCCCCAACTTACTTTTGGTCACAGCAGTAGAAACCCTCACTAAAACTAAAGATTGCTTACATGATCCTCTTCCAGGGTAAGCTTTTGTGATAATAGCATAGCTTGGGATCAGAGGGAACTTAAGGGAGACATCCAGGGATCCTCCTGAGGAGGGGAAATAGAGAAGAACTCCTGAGTAAACTGAGAACATAAGAGTAGTGAGCAAGGAGAAGTGGGAGCAAATCATGAGAGAAAGAGATAGTTGAATAAGAAGAGCAACAGAGAGAGAGAAAAAAAGAAATAAATATCTTGATAGAAGTAGCCACTGTGGGGTTAAGAAAACCTCCAAGAACCCACAAGATATTCCTGGAAAGGACTTCAAGCAATAGTAGAGAAAGTACCTAAACAGGACTTCTCCTGTAATCAAATGAATGACCACTCTAATTGTCATTATAGAACCTTCATCCGGCAATAGATAGTAGCAGAAACAGAGATCCATAGCTAAGCACCAGGTCAAGCTCCTGGTCCAGCTGAGAAAGAAGAGAGAGAGGAGAGTATACATGAGCAAAGGGATCAGAATCATGAGGAGACCCAAAGAGACAGCTGACCCGAGCTATTTGGAGCTCACTGACTCAGAAACAATCACTGACGATCCTTTGTGGAAAGGAAACAAACCCTCCAAAGGTTGATGACTGTCAAATGGTGTAAGCAGTTCATGGAGCCTTTAGTAGTAGGATCACAGTATGTCCCTGGTGCATGAACTGACATCTCAGAGCCCATTTACTACAGAGGAGCATCTAACCCAGCCTTAATACTGGGATGAGGGAGTTGGACCTACCTCAACTGGATATGACAGACTGAACTAACCCACCTTGAATGGGGGATATGATGAAGAGAGGCTAAGAGAAGACTGGGAGGGATTAGATGGAGGGAGAGAGGGGGAGCAGTGGTAAATATGGGAAAAAATTTAAATAAAAAATCTTTATGACACTGAAGAAACTGGAAAAGATATCAGAAGAACAGATCTCTCAAGTCCATGACCGGGAAAATCAGTATAGTAAAAACGGCCATCCTACCAAAAGTGATTAGGAGATTCAATGTAATCCCCATTGAAGTTCCAATATAATTCTTCACAGACTTTGAAAGGACAATTTTCAGCTTCATATGGACCCCACCCACCAAAAAAACCCATAATAGCTTAAATCCTCCCGAATGATAAAATAACAGCTGGAGGTTGTTGATCTCAACTTGTACCACAGAACTATTGTAATAAAAACAGCACAATATTTGTTCAAAAACAGACACACTGACCATAGGAATAGAACTGAAGATACAGAAATGTGTCTGCATACCATCAGATACCTGATACTTGATAAAAAAAAAAAAAAAGAAATTCAGACTAGAACAATGATAGCATTCTCAACTAATACTGATAGTCTAGTTAGATTACTGTGTATAAAAGTATTTAAATAATACCATGCACCCTGCACAAAACTCAGTTCTAAATAGATCAAAGACCTCAGCATAAGACCAGATACACAAGATCTAATAAAGTGAAAGTGGGGGAATATCTTAAATTCATTTTCACAAGAAGAGACTTCCTTCACATAATATAGTACAAGCACTAAAAATAAATGAAACTTCATAAAACCAAAAAGCTTTTGCATGGTAAAGGGTTTATGTTGAGGTCTTTGATCCACTTGGATTTGAGCTTTGTGCAGGGTGACAGGCTTGGATCTATTTGCATTTTTCTACACATTACCAACCAGTTATGACAACACCATTTGTTAAATATACTATCGTTTATCCATTCAATATTTTGGGCCTCTTTGTCAAAGATCAGGTGTTCATAGGTTTTTGGGTTAATGTCTGGATCCTCCATTCTATTCCATTGATCCACAAGTTTGTTTTTATGCCAGTACCAGGCTGTTTTATTACTGTAGCTTTATAACATAACTTGAAGTCAGGGATGGTGATACCTCCTGAGGTTCTTTTGTTGAGTAAAATTGTTTTGGCAATCCTTGCTTTCTTGTTATTCCAAATGAAATTGAGTATTGTTCTTTCAAGGTGGGCAGTGCAAAAACTAAAAGCCCTGGTCCAGATGGTTTCAGTGCTGAATTCTACCAGACATTCAAAGAAGAATTAGTACCATTACTCCTCAAACTATATCACACAGTAGAAAATGAAGGAATATTGCCAAATTCCTTTTATGAGGCCACAATTACCCTAATTCCCAAGCCACTCAAGACACAACAAAGAAAGAGAATTACAGACCAACTTCGCTCATGAATATTGATGTGAAAATTCTCAACAAAATTTTGGCAAACCGTATACAACAATGTATAAAAAATATCATCAACTACGACCAAGTAAGATTCATCCCAGAAATGCAGGCCTGGTTTAACATATGAAAAACTGTAAACGTTATGCATCATATAAACAAACTAAAGGAACAAAACCACATGATCATATCCTTAGATGCTGAAAAAGCCTTTGACAACATCCAACACTCCTTTATGATTAAAGCCCTGGAGAGATCAGGAATACAGGGAGAATACCTAAATATAACAAAGGTGATTTACAAGAAGCCAACAACCAGTATCAAACTTAATGGAGAAAAACTCAAAGCAATCCCACTAAAATCAAGAACTAAACAAGGATGTCCTCTCTCCCCTTATCTATTCAATATAGTTCTCGAAGTTTCAGCTAAAGCAATAAGGGAACGAAAAGAGATTAAGGGGATACAAATTGGAAAAGAAGAAGTGAAGCTATCTCTATTTGCAGATGATATGATTGTATACATAAGTGACCCACAAAATTCTTCCAAGGAACTGCTACGGCTGATAAACACCTTTAGCAATGTAGCAGGAAACAAGATTAACTCAAAGAAATCAGTAGCCTTTCTATACACTAAAGAGAGAAGAGCTGAAAAAGAAATAAGGGAAACATTACCCTTCATAATAGCTACAAATAGTATTAAATACTTTGGAGTAACTATAACCAGAGAAGTATCAGACCTGTTTGACAAAAATTTTAAATCAATGAAGAAAGAAATTGAAGAGGAAATTAGAAAATGGAAAGCTCTCCCATGTTCCTGGATAGATAGGATCAACATAGTAAAAATGGCAATTCTACCAAAGGTAATCTGCTTGCTACTTTTGCTCTTTGCAGTATTCTCACTTTCTTTCCTCTGCATCTGCTGCTCTGCTCTTCTGCTTTCCAGAAAGCTACTGGTATGGTTGCCCTACCTCTACTTTCTGTCTAGCATTTGGCTAATCAGTATTTTATTAAACCAATATTTACATATTACAAATATTTATAGTGTACAAAAGCATAATCCCACAGCAGAGATCACTTAAAGATGCTTAACAACCTTCGTCATTAGAAAAATTCAAACTAAATTATTTTTAAATTTTGTGTTATACAAATTAAAAAGGACAAAATTCATAAAAACAAATTGCAAATCATTCTTCTGAGGATGAGAAGTGAAGGGAAATATTATTCATTACCCTTGGGAGTGAAAACTATACAGCCATTATTCAAGTCAGTATGGTGGGTCCTTGTGAGGCTGGGAATCAGTCTAACAACCTGATGCCAACAAATGAACAGGTAAAGAAAATGTGGTACATTTACTAAATGCTGAGTACATTACTCAACAATTTAAAAAACAAAATCAGCAGGCTGGTGATAGCATACACTTTTAATCCCAGCACTCAAGAAGTATGTACAGGGATTCATAATAACAATAAAAAGAAGTAGAGATAAATCTCTATGAGTTCAAGGCCAGCCTGATCTACACAGTGAGCTTTATGACATCCTGAACACAGAGAGAAACCCTTTCTTTGGGGGGAGCATAAAAAAATAAATTCACAGGTAAGTGTATTGAATTAGAAAACTCATCCTGAGTGTTGAAATTTGTATCCAGAAAAAAAAATATATGCTATGTATTCAATTGGATGGTAAGTGTTTACTCACTAATAATCAAGCTATAATTGCATAAGTGAAGAGGTTAGGTCGAGAGTACAGGGTTAAGGGAGAGAGAAGATTGGATCTTTCTAAGAGGACGAAATAAAATAGATGGTTATTGATTAACTGGAGTGTAGGGAAACTGGAATAAAAGAACCAAATGGGGATAAAAAGGAAAGAAGGAGAGAAAAGAAGGAATAGGGGAAGTGATAGCAAAAGCATGGTCAATTTGAAAGATGATATAGAAACCTAATGTAAGGAAAGCTTCCTATAATATATACATATATTAAGATGATCTAAATGAGATCACAAGATAATGAAGTACACTGGTCCCCATGGACATCCTTTATCACCAAATGAAACTTCTAGTAGCAGAGTGGTGTGACAGTATATTGAATAAAAATTGCCTGAAATATCAGAGAATAAAGCCAAGTCATGAAGTTCAGGGAGTGGTAGCTCATGCAATTAATCCCAGCACTTGGCTGGCAGATATCCTCTTGATTTATCTGAGGATAGAGTCAGACAGTGATGGTACCCATCTTTAATTCTAGCTCTGGGAAAGTTGAATCAGGAATCATAATAGCTAGGCTGAGAAAAAAATATAAGGTGAGAGAAGGTAGAATTTCAGACTTTTTAGCTTGTGTGCCCAGAGAGTTTGAAGACTCATGAAGATAGGACCTACCTTGTTCAGCCTGAAGAATTGGCTTGCTGAGAATTGGCTTTGGTTTGTTTCTCTATCTCTCTGATATTTCAGCTTTTCCACAATATCAGTTTCTATTTTTTATTATAACACCAAAAAATTTCATGCAATAAAATGGGTTGCTTCTGATCAGATTTTTGGTCAAAGAGCTCCCATAGGAAACTGCAAATAACCCAGGCAATTGCCAATTGCATTGATAGCTTCCCCAACTCAACAATAAGGTCTTATTGCCAAAGTCAATACCTACACAACTCAGTGATATGAAGAAGTTGACCTAGTTCCTATATTGAGCATTTACACCTGTGGATTAGTATTCATGATACTGATCAAAGGAGACCAACTTATCTACAATACTTCAGTCTTTGAGGGCAGACTACTTGCAAGATACACTAGTGCAGTAATGGCATAAAATGGATTTAAAAAGCCAACCAATATCTGATTTAATTTAAGGCCCACTCTATGATAAGAAACTCATACCCAATGCTTATTGAGTAGCCAAGAATCTGAAACTAGATAGGCCAGGAATTAGTCTAGGAAAAATAATGCAACTGTTAAACTAAAGAAATGTAGTAATAAAATCACACCTAAGGACAGTTTGATATACTCAAGCATCTGTGTCTTTCTCAGTTATCATCAGAGAAGCTTTCTCTTGTAGTAGATGAAAACAAATACAGACACCCACAGTCAGAAACTATGCAGAGAATGGGAAACTTTGAGATACTCAGCCATGAAAGGGATGTCTTTCCATCAAATCTGACCCCTCAGGGCTCAGAAAACCCTGCAGAAGGAGAGGTAAAGAAAATGGAGGACACAAAGGAATCAAGGACACATCAGGGCTGGCATATATGAGCTCACAAAGATTGTACAGGTCTTCACAAGATGGGGACCTATAGTTGAAGGAGGAGAAGCACACAGGCACCCAATTGCTAAACTAGAAGTTCTCTCAATGGATACTCATTTGCAAATTAAAAAATAGTTTTCTACAGTGGAGTCTCACTGGGAAAACACACCACTCTTAAGTGTAAGCCACATGTCTGGTAGTAGCTAGACCACAGAAAATGAACTCCTTAGCATCTTTTGAGGGCCTTTCGGGCTGGAGAGATGGCTCAGCGGTTAAGAGCACTGACTGTTCTTCTATAGGACCTGAGTTCAATTCCCAGCATCCACATGGCAGCTAACAACTGTCTGTAATTCCAAGATCTGACACCTTTACACATGTTACACATGCAGGAAGAACACCAATTCACATAAAATAAATTTAAAAATTAAAATTTAGAGTACCTTTCTTTTACAGGTCCTTTGAATATATATTATGGCTCTGAGTTGTGTTTTTTAATGGAATTTCTGTATGTAAACATATGTGTCTGATCATCTATATGTTTTTTGTGCCTTTTATTTGACTTTTTCTTCTTATTTGGTTGTTTTGGAATCTTCTTATGTTTTTATCTTACAATGTTTTATTTTACAATCATCTTGTGGATGCATATTTGGTGTGAATTTAGACCTGGAAGGGAAGGGAGGTGAGGAGGAACCAGGGAATTGAAACTATAAAGAGTATATATTATTTGAGAAAAAAATTCTGATTTCAATAAGAAAAAAGTAATAAGCATGAAAATAATAATTTTGTATAAATTCTGAAAATTCCAGCCTCTACAAACTGTCAAAGGAAAGTTGAGAATCTTAGTCAAGAAAAGCAGAAAGTCACATTTAACTTTATAATATAATATAAGATAATATAAGAACTCACTGTGCCGGGTCTGGCATATTTTGTAGTTACATTGATTGCTAAAATGTTCCATGAATATATTCATGCTTTTTTTCTTGTCTTTTAAACAAATAAAGATCACCTGGTAAAAAATAAAGTGGGGAAAACAGAACTGTATTAGTAATTGTACTTTTTTTAAACATTTATTTATTCACTTATGTATACACCAGAAAAAGAATCTGATCCCATTACAGATAGTTGTGAGCCACCATGTAGTTGTGGGAATTGAACTCAGGACCTCTGGAAGAACAATACAACATTCTTAACCAATGAGCCACCTCTCCAGCCCCTAAATATTATTTTTAGTTGGAAAGACATAAGTGAGTAGCATTGATTTTAAACCAACATCACAACAATGAAAACACTAGTTGCTATTTCAAGTGTACATGGAATATCCCACAGTTCCCCTCCTTCAGATGAAGAGCTATAGACAACTAATGGTTTCTGTGAGAGGGAGAAATCAGTCTTCTCCAGGGACAAGCCCCTGACAGGTTATCTAATCCCAAGTGGTCAGCCTGAAACACCCATACATATGGGCAACACAAAATGAAATCAGAAAATTATAATTACACATGCGTGCATGCATATATATATGTATATATATGCACATATATGCAACAGGAATAACTATAGCAAAAAGTCATGGAAATGAGAATGTAGGAGGATACCAGAGAGCGTGGAGAAGGAAGAGTGTGGAATGGAAATTAGGTAAATATAGTACTCATATATGAAATTCTTATAAAAAAATTTTTAAAAAGTTTTTAAGCAACAACAAAACCAAGATATTCCAGATAGTTTGATGGGAATTAATGTAATTGATGAATTATAAGCACTGATAGAACATGGACCAAAACCTCCACCTATGTACCTAAAATCTGAAATAAATTTGAATATGTCTATAGATCTACTGTGGCAGATTTAAACCTGGTCTGAAAGCAGAAGCTATGCCTTGTTAGTAAGGAAAGTCATTACACAGTGCCACTTGAACTTAGAGTGTCATGTCATTTACTGGAGATGCAGAGTAATTTGGGGATTGTCATCAACATTGTATTCAGCCTTTCTATTCGCTCTGAGTCCTAGGGAAATCAAATTCAAATAGAAAGCACTTGATGTTGCTTTTTCACTGAAAAAAAATATAGTCATTAGCATACAAAACTACATGAGAGTGGTGTCTATGAAATGTACAGTGAGCAGAGTGGAGAAGAGGACCTTTCCCAGTGCCAGTAGAGAGCAATGCCCCAGAAGGCATGCTGCAGAGTAATAATGACCTCAGAGGACAGCAGCTTCCTGACCTGAAGCTCCTCACAGGGAAAGAATATCCACACCAGCTCAGAAAGCCATCCACCATTGGTATTCCAGTTTCAGAAAAGAGGTCAGATGTCTTTGTTTGTGCAGTATTCACAGAAGAATAGTCTGTGCTGTATTCCTACTCAACCACAGCAGAGTGCTTAAGGGTTTTGAAAACAAGACCAACATTTGTTTTATGTATGGACCTCTTTCCCAACACTGATAGCACTGTGCTCTGTTTGCTGGGTTTTACCACTGCACAGTGAGCTCCTTAAGGATGTTTGTAATTTGCATATCTTAATCTTCCAATGCCTGATATAAGGCTGTGCTGAAATGTATATTTGCATTAATGTGAAAAAATTAAATCTGGGTGTGTTACTCTGCATCCTTGATGCCTTAGCCTGTTAATGTTCCTCAATTAACTGGTTATGGAGATTCTAGGAATCCTCAGATATACTCACAGAGCCTAGTAATGACCAGTTTCATATCTTCACTGTACTGCAGATTGCTAATGCTATCAGGAGTATATGATTTATTTATTTCCAAAACTTCAATGCATAGATTATTGGCTATCTGTATAGAGAAAGTAAAAGTAACTGAAATGTGAAGAGTTCCCATTATTTCCCAGAAGTAATTAAATCCAAGCAGTGCTATCCACACTAGCTAAAATATGCAAGGATAATAATAATTCATTTTTCTTTCGTGCTTCACCCATTTTGTTCCTAAAGG
The DNA here is from genome assembly GCA_004025045.1 of Sigmodon hispidus. Taxonomy (NCBI): domain Eukaryota; kingdom Metazoa; phylum Chordata; class Mammalia; order Rodentia; family Cricetidae; genus Sigmodon; species Sigmodon hispidus. Next base: position 39,323 of record PVIH01006203.1, on the reverse strand, counting down.
AATTACATAGATTTGCTACAGAATTAAAACATGTAATCCAGATTACTAACACAAATATGCTATCAAATCCTTTTTTCTGATGTTTTTCTTTTTTATTATGAATATAGTCATATTCTTTTATCCGTGTATGTCCTTGTTAAAGCTCCCTTCCCCCTCCCACCCCTTTCAGTCACTCCGTCATCTCCACATCTCTTTATCTCCTCCCCAGCAAGGACAGGAAGTCCCAAGGTCTCAAAGTGGCTTAGTTCAGCATCCACTCCTGGGAGAACCAGTTTTCCTACCCCAACATCAAGACTGGGTCAGGTATTTCTCTGGAGGGAGTGGGATCCATGGTGCCAGTCCAAGGTATTTCAGATCCCAAGCTGTTCAGTGTTTGTGGTTTGCAGCTTGGACATGCTTTGCCTTTTGCTTTTTTGTTTAGAGTCCACTAATGAGAGAGTACCTCAACTGCTTATCTTTCTGGGTTTGTGATATCTCGCACAGGAGGATATTCTCCAAATCCATCCATCTGCCTGCAAATTTTAGGATATCATTCTTTCTTACTGCTGAGTAGTACTCCATTGTGTAGATGTACCACAGTTTGTTAATTCATTCTTTAGTTGAGGGGCATCTAGGTTGTTTGCAGGTTCTTGCTATTACGAATAATGCTGCCATCAAATCTTTTACTTTGGGATTGAAGAGGTATCTCAGAAGTTAAGAACATCATGTATGATCTAGAATTTAGTTACAGCACCAACAGTAAGATGCTCACACTAGCTTGCAATTCTATTTCCATGGAATTCAATTTCCTATTCTGGGTTCTACAGGAAATACATTCACACACACGCACACACACACAGAGAAAGATAGATAGATGATAGATAGATAGATAGATAGATAGATAGATAGACAGATAGAGAGAGAGAGACTAAAAGATAGACACAATTAAATTTTAACAAACATTTTAAAAAAATATTATTTTTTAGTTACTAAAATCTATGGAAAATGTGCCTGAAATGAGACTATTTATTGCTTGTACATGAAGAATGGTGTGTGTGTGTGTGTGTGTGTGTGTGTGTGTGTGTGTGTAAAATATATTAGAAGTTATTTCTGCCTAAATTTCTGTATAGAACAAAAATCTGGGAAAGTTGTACATGAAAACTGAAATACCACTTTTTGCACATATCATAGTGATAAATGTGAAAATCCTCCTGGGGTTATATGTTACATATTGAATAAAACCTGGAATATCAAGAGATCAACCCCTAGTCAAAAACTAGGCAGCCATAGCTCAAAAAGTTCTTCATCTTTGAGTATCTAGGCAGACAGAGCTCAGAAAGCTCTTCAGCTTTTTTAATGTTTATTATTATTATTATTATTATTATTATTATTATTATTAACAAAGAAGTCACACTTTCTATCCTTGTATATCCTTATTCAAGGTCCCTTCCCCCTCCTGCCACATCAGGTCATTCTTTCTTCTCCACAACTCCCCATCCCCTCTCTGGGTAGGCAGCTTTAGACATAACTCCAGAAGTTCTTTAGCTTTTAGAACAAGACCAGACAGCTGGGTTTCAGTGGCACACACCTTTAATCCAAGCACAAGGAAAGTCTAGGAGGGGTGACCTACATGCTTAATCCCATAACTCCAGAGACAGAGAACTTTCTGAGTTTCTGTGAATTCAAGGATGACTACCAAATAGAGTAGCTCCCACCTTTAATCCTAATCTGGATGAGATACAGCTGGTGAGAAGGGTATTTAAGGCAGTGTAGGAAAACAGCCAAGAAGGAGAATCTACCAGCAGTGAGGTTGAGGAAGTTGGAAGAAGCTGTGTGAGATTTGACTGTAGTGTTTCCTCTCTCTAATATTTCAGCCTTTCCCTGATATCTGGCTCTAAGTCTCTTGCAGTACAATCGGAATTCGTGCTATATTCTCCTGTCACTCCATGTCTCAAATGCTGATGACAAATATCTGAAATGTGGGAATATTTGTTAACTTTTTACAACCTGCTCCATTATGAAATATCCAACCTGACCTTGTCTCCATTTTAACAACTATTTTTGAATTGGAAAACACAGTAAATCCTAACAAATTTGCAAAACAATCACTTGATATGGGAGTTAAAATTAGTAGCACCTGAAAACATGGAGAAAGAACTTGAAAATTTGAAAAGGTAGAAATTTGAAGAAAACTTTTATTTAGACTGGTGTGTGTGTATGTCTATCTATCTGTGTCTGTGTCTTTTTGAATCAATGCACATGTGTGCATGCAATAAGACAACCGCAGATGGCATTTCTCAAGCACCAGAAACAGTAAAAGAGAGAGATTACTATGTTTACACTCACCTGCAGGGGTTCCATGCATCCTATAAGGCTCAGCTCCAAGAACATAAGAAGGAAAAGCAGGACTAAAGTGAAGTTCTCATTGACCTTCTTATTAGCATAGTACCAGCCTCTCCCAAGTTAGCCTAAGGCAGGATCTCCATGTCAGTCTTTTGGCTGAATAAAGCTTAGCTGAATTGAGGGCAGCCAGTATTCTTTATCAATCCCTCTCTTATGATAATCTCTTAAATTTTCTCTTCACTGTTCTCTGCTTCAATTTCTTCCTAAGAGTGGTAGTTGTAAAATTCTTTTTGGAGCTTAGAGAGACAAAAATTAGTTATATTCTATAATTATTTCCATGTTAATGAAGATGGTAGATACTGACCAAAATCTCTTCCTATTTTATCTCTTAGTCACAGAAGAGGCTCTGGATTTACAACCACAGAAGTTGGCTCAAATCCCCGTGTCATCAGGTGGTGTTTGCTTTACAATTATTACACATCTGACAAGATACAATTTTTACAGGAATAAAATACAATGTTTAACTAAGGCTCCCATTATTGTGTTAATAACTGACCTTATTACAAGGTGGAGATAGGAAATCTTTAGCCATGTCTCTTTCATTTTTTATAGCTTGTTCTAGAGAGGGTGATTCCATCGGGATATTAAATATTCCAGTCTCTGATACCCCAGTACTAGAGTTTAAATAATGACATTTTATGTGGATACTTGGGATCAAATTCAGTCCATAATTATTTTAGTCATTTGCTCAGTCCAAGTAGATGAGAGATAGATAGATAGATATGGATGAATGGATAGATGGATGGATGGAGAGAGAAATAGATTGATAGATAAAATGATGATAGATAAATTGAATGGCTGACAGGCAGGCACATAGATAGATAGATAAATAGATAGATAGATAGACTGATAGACAGTTAGATCTTATAAACAATAAGGAAGGTTTTTTTGTGGTAGCAAATGCATAAACATATGGACAAAAAATAAACCATCCAACAATTCCTTTATATTAATCACGAAATTACAACAATAGTTTCTATGCCAAATATGAAACAATAGATTGACACTTTATTGCATACTTGAAATCTTTCCTTAGTTTGAGAAAAAAATAGAAATCTAGAATACAAACCCAAGTATAATATAGACCTATCTTTCTAACTTAACATTGTATCCATGCCCAATTATATATCTTGGTCTGTGGTACACAAAATATTTCACAAATTATTTTCTCCTGATTCATGTGTGTTCACTAACATTATGTCAATCCCATGTTTAACAGAGAATGGATTTAGGCCATGGAGAAAATCAACAACCAACTTATAAATCACATGTTTATTGACTTGCTTATTGGCATGCTATATACACACACAATTTAAAGACCAGCTTCTTTGATCTCAGCCAAGGATTAACATCCATAACATTCTTATCTTGTCAATAATTTGATCTCCATCTTATTTTCTTCTAATTTCTGTCTTTAAAGTAGTTGTACCTTCTACCTGGAGACATAGATCTGCTACAAAAAGCTAAGCTGACAACCAATAAACAGGAAAGTTGTACTTTCTATAAGAAGTAAGCTTTATAGATGGCAAGAGTATTTGTTAGAAATCATTCTATCTCACTTGTTGTTCTTTGCTGATCTTATATCTTCTTGCTACAAAAAAAAAATGCCTTTCCTTTACCTATGCTCCAGTTATTGTCCAAACTCAGAGACCTTTAAAATGAAAATCTATCCCTGACCTCTGTACAACTGTACACACCATCTGTAGAAACCCTCATTTAAATAGATGGCAGATCATCTTTATAAAAAATTGCTAATGATGTGTTGTAAATGGTTCTGACCTGGACTTTACAGGCCTGGACCAAAGGTTTAGTCCCACTTTCAGCCCCACATAGCCTCACATAGTCACATACACACTTATATTATTCTATGCTGATTGACCTAGGGCCCAGGCATAGGACTTGCTAGCTCTTGTTCTTCATCTGACCCATCTTGTTCAGCCATGAAGCACAGTACCTTTTCTCAATGCAGCTTTTTCCCCTTCATTCCTTTTTTTCAGCTCCCTTCCTCTGTTTCTGCTGCAGTCTCCTCCTCGTGTCTGTAGTAGCTCTCTCTGGTGGCTCTGCCTGGCATCTGTCTGCCATATGTGTTTGCTCTGAGATGTTCCTGAGTTTTCTTAGCCTAGTAGCCCCACCCACACTTCCTGTTTACCTTTGGCCAATGAGCTTTTATTAAACCCATAGGCAGGACAAATAAATACATTACCAGCATATCAGCCTCTGTTACCAGGGGCTACCAGGCTAAGAAAACTCAGCTATATCTCAGAGCAGATACAGATGCCAGAGTTGCTGGAGCTGCCAGGAGATGCAGAGGAAATGCTGCTCTGGGAAAATGTACCGAGCCACACAGCTGAACAAGATGAATTAGGTTGAGAACAAGTGCTAGCAAGTTATATGGCTGGGCCCTAGGTAAATCAGCATAAAATAATATAAACGTGTGTGTGATTATTTGAGGCAAAGTGGGGCCAAGAGTGAGACTAAACCTTTGGTACAGGCCCAGAAAGTCCAAGCCAGAAAAATTTACAACATATGTTCTCTGTGAAAGACAAAGATGATGTGCATACTTGCAGCAACAGAACTTTTACTTTTAATTCAATAAGATCCTCAGTCATATGATAAACAATGATTGGTCTGCGCACTAACAAAGGAATTATAAGTGAGAACAAAAGGATTTAAAAGTAAAAGTGTTGATTTAAAGGGAAAAGTGTTGAAGGGTTATGACTACCTCTCAGCATTTGGCTACTTATTAAGCATGTGAAATGTCTACAATGTGATACTTGGAAACATCCTAAATGCCACTGTGTAAAACACAAATATTCTGTTGTAAACAAGGCTAGCATGTGGTTGTTATGAAACCACTACATGTGTATTTGATGTTTTGGGAAATCCCAATGAACAAGGCAGTTATTCGCATTGGTTTCCCCCTACTTATACTGCATTGATTGCCATTTATAGTGCCTAAAGAGAGAATTATATACATATAATATATGAAAAATAGCTTGGAGAGCAATGAATTTTTGTACTATTTGATATTTAAATCTTAAATTAGTAAAACCTTGAGATTCCTTAAGTAGGGAAGATTTTAAAGAGTGATTTGATATTGTTTTCTCACGAAATCATTTTCTTAGAATTTGATGCATAATTTCTGGATTGGAAAACATCAAAGTAATTTTATATCTACAGAAAAGATTTGCTTTGCAGTGTTAGGAAGACAAATGCATGCAATCTGTAGAGGCCACATTAGGTCCATTTATGATGCAGCTGGTTCCCACTAGCACAGAATTCTGCTACAATCTAACTATGCCTTATGAAGCCCATAATTGCACTCAGTGACAAGAAGCACAGAACCCACCCGGTAGATGAAAGCTTAGGAAATAGGCTATTGCTGATAATATAATTCTCTGATATTAGCACAGAATGGTGTGTTAAGTTCAGATAAGTGAGGTTGAAAAGACAGATAAAGGGGGGCTGGAGAGATGGCTCAGCGGTTAGGAGCACTGTCTGCTCTTCCAGAGGACCCGGGTTCGATTCCCAGCACCCACATGGCAGCTAACAACTGTCTGTAGTTCCAGTTCCAGGCAAAACACCAAGGCAAATAAATAATAAATAAAAAAAAATAAAAGTTAAAAAAAAAAAGAAAAGACAGATAAAGACAGATTGATATATGTATGAATGAATATATGATAAATTATATAGATGATAAATGAATGGATAGATAAATGGATAGGTAGATGATTGATAGATACATAGAGAATTCTTTGAGCATGAATCATTGCCTCAACCTATTGTTGTCTTCACACTCTAGAAAAGACAACTGCATAGCTCTGAAAGAAGTGAGATCTGTCTCTGAAAACACAATATACGAAGGAGTTGCCTTTGCTTTGGAAAAAGTAACAGACTAGCACAAAAGATTTACAAAAAATGCTATAGGACAAATGTAATGTAACATGAAAGACTAGTATTCAATAATTCTAAAGCTTTTGATGAAAAAAAAAGTCAGCTATATCCCTGAAGACTTATATTCTGACTTCTATATTCACAAACAATATATGGAGTGGTAAAATACTGTAAGTTTAATAACTAAACAAGAGAAAATTCAATGAAGTTTCACAGAAGCAGATTGTGCCTAGGAAAGAGCAAATCATTTTCAGTGTCTTAGCAATGGGGTCACAATAGTCTCAGGCTGGAAATTATAGCTGCAAAAATATAAATTTCCAGTCATTACTACTCTTTAAAATACAATTGCAAAAATGAGCAGAAAAGTAAAAAAAATTCAGTACAGACTATGAAATATATAATTCCACTGAAATTAACAAAAGGAGTAATAAATACACCAGAAAAAAACAATGTTTGCCACTACAGTTAAAACATCATTTACAATATGAGAATAAATTTTGAAAAACATATGTCATAGCAAAAATATAAACAATACAGTAACCAGCTACTTTGTGATAAATTTAAGGCCTAGTCCACAAGAGAAAACCCACTCCTGATACTGTTAATGAGGCTAAGAGCTAGCAACAGATGGGTCATGAACTCTAGGGGCATGAACCCTAGAATTTAGACAGGATCTGCTATTATTCTGAAAAATAAATATAGCAATAAAATGGCTCCTCATGATGTACTCCTGTACACAGAGATGAATGCATCACTCAATCTCATCGTAGAATCAACTTACTGCAGTAGATAATAATAACACAGAAACTCACAACTGCACAGCATTCAGAAAATGAGATACTTCAAAGCATTCAGCCTGAATGGGATAAGATATCTTTATTATACCTCTCTCATAAAGAATCAGGAATTCATGCAGAAGTGAAGCAGAAAGCAGAAAGGTTGTAAGGGCCAGAAAAAGCAGATGACTGCAATGAAAAAACATTTTCCAGACACAACAGACTGATGCATATATAAACTCATGGGGACTGTGAAAGTGTATACAACACTACACAAGTTCAAATCAAATCAGACCAAATCCTAGCATGAAGTGAAGTGGGCATAATTCCTTGTCCTAAGAAGCTATTTTCAAATGATAGCTTCTGGGAGAGAGAAAAGTCAGTCTTCTTCAATGGAGTTAACAGTGGGTTTATCAACCATACTCCTAGGTATATTGTTATTTGGACAAAATTTAATTCAGAATATAAATTATCATTGATAGAGACAGTTGCTTCCAGATATTAGGCTTGTTGGAGCAAATATACTTTTCCTAGTAAGATTGAGCTACTGTAATCAAGTCATATGAAACATTAATATAACTAGTTTAACTTTATCCCTTTTTACTCATGGGCATGCACAGAATTTAAATGTATGTATTTGTGTGTGTGTGTGTGTTTGTGTGTCTATAAGTAGATATGTAGTTTTCCTTAATGTTACCATTGTTGAAGACTTAACTGTTTGATTATAAATATGATCTTCACAAGTTATATTTTGAGAACAGACATTATTTTCATATTCTTCAAGTTCAGGTTGGAGAGTTAAATGAAATACACAGATATATCCCCAGAAAGGGGAACTAGTTAAATAAACTGTGAAGAAGTGTAGAGGGGAGAAGATAAGGGGTCAGATCATGAGGGTTCAAGAAGGTCAGGTTGGAGAGAGGGATGGAGAAGTGAATAATGAAAGAGATATCTTGACAGAATGAGCCATCATGGGTTTAGGGAGAAACCTGGTGATGGAGAAATACACAGGAACCCACAAGGACGTCCTAACTAAGACTCTTAGCAGTGCTGGATAGTATGCCTGAACTAGCATTTCTCTTTTAGTCAGATTGGTGGTTTCCCTAATTGTCATCATAGAATCTATATCCAGTGACCAATGGAAGCAGATGCAGACACTCACAGCCAAGCACTTGGCCAAAATCCTAGAGTTCAGTTGAAGAGAAAGAGGAACAAGGTGGGGAACTGTCAAGAACACAATGGAGAAAACCACAGGGGCAGCTGACCTGATCTAACAAGAGCTAATGCACTCTGTGTTTACAGCTGGAGAGCTTGCATGGGACTGAAGTAGGTCCTCTAAATGGAGGTGACAGTTACTTGATCAATTGTTAGTTGACCCTCTGGCTATGGGATCAGTAATTATCCAAGCTACATAAACTGACTTTGTAGAGCCCATTCCCTGTATTGGGATGGCTTGCATATCCTTGATACAGGGAGAAGAAGGGATGTGTCCTGGCTCCACTTGGAATGTTAGCTTGTGTTGAATACCCAAGGGAGGCCTCACTCCCTTTGAGGAGTGGATGGGGGGGGGAGAAAAGGTAAAGGAGCAGGAGGAAGGGACAGAAATTTATTATTTTTAAAGTTTCAATTTTTATGCATAGCTTTAAAATAAATAACATTTAATTTTAAAATGAATATATCCTGTGAGAAACATGAATAACTCAATATATTAAATTTGCTGCTTCAAACATACTAATTGAGCTTATGCATTTATACACATACCATTGAATTTTTATACTAGCACTAACATGACATGGCCATGTGTGTTTATATATATATTAAATATTAATTATTATCCTGCATTAGATACCTTAGGGTGCAATGTATTTTAAGTAATTACTTTTAGAACAATCATGAGTCAGGAAAGCACTATTGTCCTAATTTTTTCATGACATGTAAAGCCTCATGTAAAGCAACTAATTTACGAAAAGTGAAAATATGGCATCATCATTCTGAGTATGAACTGTGAGGAATACTTTGGATAGCTTCTTTCCAATGTATTTTGCATCACAAAATGTGACAATGATAAATGTTTACTTTGGAATCTCTCTGAGACTCAAGTAAGACTTCACAGTAAGTACACTTATCTATAAGCCAAATACATCTGTGACCTAATTGAAACTTTGACTAGGCTTATGGTACCAGGAATGAATTAAATCAAAAAATGGTTGATTACTCCCACAGTAGTTATGCCTCTTATGCATCATTGATCTTATCTTCCTAGGCAGGGCTTAAGTGAAACTCTCAGAAGTCACAGTTGGGTAAAATTGTTGAAGACCTATACAATTTCAAGCTACTTGTCCATTAGCCTTCATAGTTCCATCTGACACTATGTCTAGGAGAACTGAACAGTAGGGAAGAAATTTCCATGTCAGTTCCAGAATTATGCCTCTCCATCCTGCAAACAAAGTGTGTGATGTACTATTATGTCATTTTTCTGGTTTTTACCTACTGAACACAGGGTATTGTATAATCATACTTTAAAAGTATTTTAACAAACACTGCCTACAAGATGGACATGGATTTAGAATTTTTTTATCTGTAACAGTTAATGAAGAAATTAAAGGTCCATCATGTCAATAAATTAGTTTTGCACATACTTTAAGTTAATTTATCTTTGTGTTATTTTATTTGATTAATATATTCATCTAAACTATTTCTGCATAAGCATTTAAATGTGTTTATATGTAAAAAGAGTTATTTGATAGCAACCCATATAAAAACACATGCACACACACTTTTCTTGCTTTGAGATTACCTTTCCACAGTAAATAGCAACATGCACTACGGAAATAAAGAAAACACAATGAACAGAAAGAGTATTTCTGTACAATGCTTCAAGGCAAATTGGCAAGTCAGAGATTCATCATATAAATAATAGTTTCTGAGACTTGATACTTAGAGTTTCATAAAATTAAATTGCTTTTCAATACTTAGTGCTGAAGCATTCATTAAAAGAAAGAATTTTAAATTCAGGACTTGCACAAGATTTTTTTTTATGGTTCAGGAAATATAGCCAAACATTTAAATACCTGACTTGATTTTGAACAAACTTTGAAAGTCTCAGGGGGAAGGCACTATGCTTAAGTCTCTTGGGTAGAAGAATAAAACATGGCCATTTGCTGATTTTTCACATCCACTGGCAATACCTATACAATTTCAAGCTACTTGATTTCAAGGAGAAGTGCTCTACAACAGAGGATTAGATCCAAGGTGAGAACAATATTTATAAGGAACATAAATGCTAAAATGACCAATACCTGTTAGTCACTAGAGAAAAAGTGTTGATAAAGGGTCCTGTGCGGTGATTTTAAAGATGGACTCTATTTATTGCAATAAGTCAAAGCTGATATGACTTGTGTTATAATTATGTTTTAATGTGACTTTAAAGATACAGAGAACTTGAGATATTTTATTTCCCTTTAAAAGCATGAGCAGTGGTGACATTCAGGAGGACAATTTGTAAAATTGTCATTCAGTTACCAGCTAAATAGTTAGAAAGAGACCTTCATCCTTTCTTTGGATGCACTGCAAAATTTATCATTTATCAGTACACTCTAGAGAAATGCAAAGTCTCCACAATGGCTTATCAGTAACTCCACTGACCTCGCTGGGGTATTACAAGGAATTCTTTATAACACTTTGAAGGATAGCAGAGTGCTGTTGTGTTCAGACCTTGGGCATTACAACTAGCCCAGAGCACTTACATTACCTCTTTGATCTGACTGTCGTTTAAAGACTAGAAAATAGCTTTACTGCTTTTCTACCAAGATCTCTCCAGTTGTTCACAAAGAACTGGATTCCATGTGTATGCCACTATCAGCCTTCTGTGAACTGAATGTGAGAAGTCCAGATTCTTGACTTGGAATCCCTTGTTGTCACTAAATGTCTTTCTCTACCATCACCATCTCCCTGTCTACACTGCTTTGCTTTTTTTGAAGCAGATTTTGTGCCTCTGGCGATAAGTAGCAAATGTCAAAGCAATATGGGAGAAAGGGGCAGCAAACATTGTCTTGTTTATGGACACAAATAACAGATCTATCAACTGTGATACCAGAGAGTTGGAAATTCCTCTTCAAAGTATGGAATTAATGCTATTTCACATTTGAAGGAATTGGAATTAAAGATGACATATGAAAGTAAATTGAATCTAATTCATCATTCTAGCTATGCTGTTGATTGTCCTGGTAAGAAAATTGATGTTTCATATTCTGATTAAAATGTCATCTGCTATGCCCTATGATCATTTTATTTCCCTTTGGAAAACAGGAAAAGAGTCTTAATATAACGTTAAAATTTTTAATTTTTTCTAGGGTGTGTTTTGAGGTAGTTTATGTTCATTGTGTTAGATTCATTGAAAACATGGTACATATGATAACTTCTTGCACTATATATTTTACTATAGGTGATGTAATTCACTTACTTTTTTATTTCAGGATTAAATCAATGTAACTTCATTTCTTTGTTTTTGATAGTGATATAAATCTCCTCGTATGGGGGAGGCACAACACACAAGACTTGTGTTTCTTTCATGATGAAATATAAAGAAATACCTAGGGTAGTGCTGAAGAATGGAATGATAAAAAAGATTAGCATTTAATAAGACTGTAGAGCTGGGTGGCTCAGTTAATACAGAAGTTAGTACAGCACAAAACATGAAGGAGTATGAAGACTTGACTGTGGATTCCCAGACCACTGTGAAGCCTGATATAAGAACAGTATTAGTAATCTCAAAATTCCTAAGATATCTAGATGGGAGATAGAGACAGAAGAATCTTTATAAGCTAGATACACAGATAGCTCTGTACTCACAGAAGTGAACAAGACAAACAAGGTGGAAACACCAATCAACATTTGAAGTTGTTCACCTCCACACTTGTGCCAAGTGGACTGTCACTCATGCATGAAAACAAGCAATATGTGCACATGTGTATGTGTGTACACACATGCACGCACATACACTCACACACACAAACGAAAAGCTAATGAAGAATCACATTTAATAGTCATTGCTATTGAAAAGAAAAATAGTTCTCTGTATACAAAATGCAAATATAAATTTCTATGTTAGTTTTGTAAGACTTTCATGACAAAAATTATAAATAATGAAATAGTATTAGAAGTACATTTCCTCCCTATAAAGACTTAATTTTCCTGCAATATTCTGTTCTGTGCCTTAAGCACATAATTAAAAAGTGATGTGTTCTCTCCTTTCATGAGTTAGTGGAACACTACTCATGCATACTACTAAAGGCAGACAATTAAGCATATCCCAAATATGCCAAGCTAATGTAGTTTGTTACTTTCATCACAGAGTCTGACAATCAATTATTCTGGAAACCTCTAGACTGAGATAGTGTGAGGATCCATGCTATTTATTTCACAATGAAACCTACTTAGAAAGAAGTAGTAGTTCATAGCACACTACTATGTCTATTGTTTTCATTTTTGTTAAGGTCATGCTTCGGCGGCTAAGTTAGTAGGCCTTTATGGATATAGCCTCTGACATTTGTATGAGGAGCAATCTCAAAGAAAATTCTCTGATCATCTGGCTTTTATAATCTTTCTACTCCCTCTTTCTCCAATGATTCATGAGACTTCAATGCAGGAGTTGAGTTGTACATTATTGCACATACTAATAGTGGATTGTAATATCCAAATAAGACAGTATTAATTAGGACTGGGCTCTCAAACTTTGCAGTTTCAGGAGTTATAGTTTTCTATAGTGCTCTCTGTCTGTTGCAGAGTATTTTCTTGATGATGTGTGAGAACTACACTTATCTGTTTGTATAAGTATAAATATTTAGAATGTAGGTAGGTACTGTGTGACTTAGCAAAATAGCAGTTATAGATTCTCTTCCAAAATTTATAATTTCACTAGTCCTATGTAGTTGTCTATTTCCAGTACCTATATGCCTTCCCTTTTGTTAAACAGGCCTTGGGCTCAATAAGATAGTGATTGGCTACTACCAAGTTATATGTCAGTATTGCAGCTTAGGCTTTTGTGCCATTCTGGTCATTATTCTGGCTCTTAAGTTTCAGAGTTGGGTAAAACTAGTGTTTGTCTCCATTTATGGAAAGCTTGTATGGTATCCTTTGCTCTGGACATTTAAGGTAGTACTATGGGAGAAAGCTTTCAGAGCATACCTAGTTCAGGTCCATCAAGTCCTATGTTTCAAGTGCACAATTTCTTCAACAATAAGGACTTACTTTCCACCTTTAGGGAACAACTAAGGACAATAGCAATTGACTTTGTTTTGGGTTTCAATATGACAGCCTTGACCAACATCTCAAGAGAGAGCTTCTCACATTTGAAGTTTTTGTTACATGGTCTATGGATCTTGACTATAATGTAGTAATACCAGATGGAAATTTTTCATTTAAATTTTATGAGTAATACTTACCTAGCTGGGGAGATACCACAATCACGAAGGTGGTTTTCCCAGGGCAAGGCTTATCCATTGCATCCCAGATGTGCTGACCTCTGTGATTTCCCCGAATGCAGGAAAACTAGACTGCATAATTTGTAGTAATGGGGAACTGAATTTGTGCTCTCCCCTGAAAAAAAAGAATTTATGAGTATATGAATATATAGACTTAGATACATAGTTAATAGTTAATAATTCTTTAGGACTTTTTTAGACATCTTTACTGTTATTATACCTTTCTCTCTACATCTGCATTTATCTTTTTAATCCTTTCTTAATAAATCCCTTTCCAATTTTTTTCTCTCTATTTTCCAGGTTACTTGTACCATGCTACATAGAGAAAAATATTCAAGAGAAACAATGAAGTTTGAATTAGAATCAATAAAACAGTGATCTGTAAACATGTTTAACTTTGAAACTAACAAATTCCAGACATCCCAGTATTGATCATTAAAGGGCCAAAGAGACAGCCCTCTTTACAATGTCCTTATTTTGACAATAACTGCTGGTTTGCAGCTTAGGTAAAATAACAAGTGCTTTGTAAAGATCATGATGATTCCATGCAAATGGTAGCTCACTAAAAGCTTCATTTCTGAATATGTATCAGGTTCACTAATGAATTGAATTAGTATGTAAGACTGTATGCCTATAACTCTATAACCCTTTCATTTCTTCACAATGCTGGTTTGAACATTGTTTTTTATTTTATTATTATGAACAAAGAAGTCACACTTTCTATCTTTGTATATCCTTATTCAAGGTCCATTCCCCTCCCACCACATCAGGTCATTCTCTCTTCTCCACAATATTTTATAAATGAAGTCCCAGAAAACCTCATTCAAACTATTTGGTTAAGAAACTCTATATACAAAAATGATTTTATTATTGTTACTAGGCTGACTGCAGTAACAATAAAAACACAAGACAAAAAACCTATCTAGGAAAAGAGATCCAGGTTCCTTCCATGACCAAATATTGTATTTTTGTTGTTATTTCATCTACCTATTTTGCTTTATGGTATGTTATTAAGCTGTAGATAAGCTAATAGACAGGAAATTCATATTCAGAAGGCAATAATTATTAAAATAATTACATCATAACCCAATTAACTAATAGATATTATGATAAATATGTTCTATACATTACAAATATGATATGCATAGTTGTGGTTGAATGTGAAGTCCTCTTCACTATAGACTCTCATGTGAGAATAGTTGGTCACTATTTAGCAATATTGGTTGGAATGTAGTGGATCCTATAGGAAGTACATTTCACTATAAGAAGTAGGTCACGCCATGAAAATCCTGAAATTTTGTATCAGGGCCCATTTTTGTTTTCTTTCTAATTCTTGGATGCTGATATAAGATGACCAGTCAGCCTCTCATCCCTGTCATCATATTTTCTCTACTGATTGATATATGACTTTCTTGTCATGATTAACTATGTCCTTATGTAACTGTACTCCAAAATAAATTTCTTCTCCCTTAAGTTACATTTGTTAGCATATTTTATCATAATGAGAATAAGGAAACTCATTTAAGCTTTCTTATGGAAGTGAAAGTGAGCTCTGTAAAGATGATATAACTGTGCTAACAACCTCCCTTATAAGACATGTATAGGAAGAGTTAGTTTGTTCACATCTTGTCTTCAGCCTCTGAGTAAACACACAATTACAGATTTTTAAAAACTTTATTCAATATTTTTTTAATATATTGAGAAAGTTCTTGAGGGGCCCAAAGAAAGCAATAATTATCTTAGTTAGAAACAATGACCCAAAGCCTTGACTGCTTCTATGCAGAAGCTTGATGTGTGTGTGAATATTCACCTTGTAGTAGGTTTAAAAAATTGTTAAAGCTAATCTATGATATCATTCCACAACCATGTGTGTAATGCATCAATTATGTCAATTTAATCCAGTGTTAAGGTAGAAAACATGTGATATGAGTGAGAAATTCTAAAGCAGAGTTGGGAAAGACATGAATTTAAGACACTAAGAGCCTTACCGTTCAAAATGGAGAATGCTTAAGATTTATTATTATTATTATTTATATCTTTAATATTTGGTGATTTTATATCATGCACCCCATCAAACTCAGTTATCAGAACTCTCAGATTCATGCCCACTTTTATGCTCTCCCCATTCACAAAACCGCCCATTCATGCTCCTCATTTTAACTGGAACATAATTAAACTCCCTATGGACATAGATTTCTTATAGTTGGGATAGCATTCATAAAATCATGTATATAAGAAAAAAGGAGGCTTGTCTGATAGTAAATGAGAAGTAAAGGCTATGTACTTATTATCTTTGTTTAATTAATAAATATAAATTGACTAAGAAACTAAAAAGCTTACAGAGACTATTTTCACCATTTGATGTCAACTTAGTAGCTAAAAAATGCTTTAAAATTTGTCCTGCATTTAAAGCAAAATCTTAAACAGCCATAGACTAAGTAGCCACTGAGTCTAGGTTAGACTTAGAAATAAATACAGTATCTAAAATCAAATTGCTTAGAATCTTTAACCAACATGTTTAATGGATTTATGTTTTCATTATTGTTGTTGTCTAACACAACTGGCCAGAACATTTCTGCTCAGAAAGTACTTACACAGGGGACCATGTGCTGTCTGCAGAGTAAGTCCCAGCACACTCTGTAGCAGGCACAGATAAAGTCTGCCTGTCACCATACCCACAACTGCAGCTGAGGGAATTTGCAAGGCTACCCACCACGACCTCCAACTGAGCAAACAGATAACTACAGGGGTCCCTGAAGGACAGACTCAGACCCTGCCCAGAGAGGTGACAGGAGGCACACAAGCCCGAGTGCCACAACTGACCAGGAGCCATCTAATCGTGAACCACTGAAGCCATGGGCAAACATCAGTGCAAAAAAATTACATAATAATACAAAGAACAACATGGTAACTCCAGAAGAGAGTGGCGATCTTACAATACAAGACCTGAACTGAGCAGTGAAGAGGAAACAGAAGGAAGCAACACCAAAAATTCCTTTTGGATGATCATCGAAGCTCTCAAAGAAGATATGAAAAATAGCCTTAAAGAAATAGAAGAAAATACAAACAAAAAATTCAAAGAGATGAACAAATCTATGAAAGAAACATGCCAGGAAATAAAGCTGAAATGGAAGCAATAAAAAAGGCACAAAATGAGGCAAAGATGGAAATAGAAAATCTAAAGAAAAAAGCTGGAACCACAGATACAAGCATAATAAACAGAGTTCAAGAGATGGAAGATAGAATCTCTGAAGTGGAAGACTCAGTAGCTCAAATAGATATATCAGTCAAAGAAAATAGTAAAACTAAAAAAGCCATAACTCAAAATGTTCAGGAAATCTGGGACATCATGAAAAGACCTAATTTGAGAATAATAGGAATAGAAGGAGAAGAATACCAGCTCAAAGTCACAGATAACGTTTTCAATAAAATCATAGAAGAAAACTTCCCTAACCTGAAGAAGGAAATGCCTATAAAAATACAAGAAGCTTACAGAACACCAAATAGATATGACCCCCCCAAAGTCATTGTGCCACATTATAATCAAGCCACAAAACATACAGAACAAGGAAAAAATTTTAAAAGCTGCAAAAGAAAAGGGCCAACTCACATATAAAGGCAGACCTATCAGAATAATGCCTGACTATTCAATGGAAATGATGAAAGCTAGAAAGCCTTGGTCAGAAGTGATACAGAAGCTAAAACAGCAAGGCTGCCAAACTAGAATACTATACCCTGCAAAATTATCAATCACCATAGATGGAGTAAACAAGGTATTTCAGGACAGAGTCAGACTGAAAGAATATCTATCTACCAATCTAGCACTACAAAGAGTATTAGAGGGAAAAGTCCAACCTAAGGACCCCAGATAAACCCACAAAATCACAAGCAATCAATAATTCCACAGAAGAATACCCTAGAGAAAGGAAATACAAACAAGTTACCACCAAAAATGGCAGGAAATATGAATCAAAGGTCACTAATTTCCCTTAATATCAATGTTCTCAACTTTCCTATAAAACGTCACACACTGGCAAGATGGATACAACAACAGAAGGCATTTTTCTGTTGCCTACAAGAAACACACCTCAACCGCAAGTACAGACACAGGTTTAGAAAAAAGGGTTGCAAAAGATTTTCCATTCAAACGGTCCTAAGAAACAAGCAGGGGTTACAATCATAATATCTAACAAAGTAGACTTTAAGCTAAAAGCAATTAAAAGGGACCAAGATGGTTACTACTTATTCATCACAGGAAAAAGGCAATCTACAGATTCAATGCACTGCCTATCAAAATCCCAACACAATATTTTTTGGACCTTGAAAGAACAATACTCAATTACATTTGGAATAACAGGAAAGTCAGGATTGCCAAAATAATTTTACTCAACAAAAGAACCTCAGGAGGTATCACCATCCCTGACTTCAAGCTATACTATAGACCTACAGTAATAAAAACAGCTTGGTACTGGCATAAAAACAGACTTGTGGACCAATGGAATAGAATTGAGGATCCAGACATTAACCCAAAAACCTATGAACACCTGATCTTTGACAAAGAGGCCCAAAACATTCAATGGAAAAAAGTTAGTATATTTAACAAATGGTGTTGGCATAGCTGGATGGAAGTTGTAGAAAAATACAAATAGATTTGAGCATCTCACCCTGCACAAAACTCAAATTCAAGTCGATCAAAGACCTCAACTTAAACCCAGCCACTTTTAACTTGATTGAAAAGAAATTGGGAAATACACTTCTACAAATTGGCACGGGTGACCACTTCCTAAATATAACACCAGTGGCACAGACACTAACACCAACAATCAATAAGTGGGATCTCCTGAAGCTAAGAAGCTTCTACAAAGCCAAGGACACTGTCAATAGGACAAAACGACAGCCTACAGAATTGGAAAAGATTTTCACCAACACTACAAGTGATAGAGTACTGATCTCTAAGATATATAAAGAGCTCAAGAATCTAGAGTCCAAAAATTTGAATAACCCAATCAAAAAATTGGGTACAGATCTACAAAGGGAATTCTCAGCAGAGGGAACTACGAATGACTGAAAGGCATCTGAAAAAGTGCTCTTCATCTTTAGCCATCAGAGAAATGCAAATCAAAACAACTTTGAGATACCACCTGACACCTGTTAGATTGGCTAAGATAAAAGACACAGATGACAGTCTATGTTGGAGAGGATGTGGAGCAAGGGGAACACTCTTCCATTGTTGGTGGGAGTGTAAGCTTGTTCAGCCACTTTGGAATGCAATATGGCGGTTTCTCAGAAAACTCTTCCCAAGGATCCAGCAATACCACGTCTGGGTGTATACCCTAAAGAGGCACATTCACACTCCAAAGGTATTAGCTCAACTATGTTCATAGCAGCATTATTTGTAATAGCAAGAACCTGGAAACAACCTAGATGTCCCTAAACTGAAGAATGGATTAACAAACTGTGGTACATCTACACAATGGAATACTATTCAGCAGTAAGAAAAAATGATATCCTAAAATTCACAGGCAAATGGATGGATTTGGAGAATATCCTACTGAGCGACGTATCACAATCTCAGAGAGATAAGCAGGGGATGTATTCACTCATTAGTGGTCTCTAAACAAACAAACAAGAAAAAAATCCAAGCATGTCCAAGCGGCAAACCACAACCACTGAACAGTTTGGGATCAGAAACACCCTGGACTGACCCTTCGAACCCCACTCCAACTATAGGAACACCTGACTCACTCTTGAGGGAGGGGGGCCAAAACTGGATTTGCCAGGAGTGGAGACTGATCCAAGCATTATTGGGTCATTGTGACCATAGGACTGTCTGCTCCCTGCCCAGGGAGGGAATGGGGAGTTGCAGAGAAGAAAAATGACCTGATGTGGTGGGAAGGAGAAGGGACCTTGAATAAGGATATACAGGGGTGGAAAAAAAATTCAGAACGAAAGCTGAACACAAAATAAATATATGTGTAGCAATCTTATTTGTATTATCACTCTTGATAAGTCATGCTTATCATTTTTATCTTCTGTATAGTTATTGTTAACTTTTCAGCATTTTAAATTCATTTTACTGTTTTTTGATAAATAAAAAATAAATAAAGAAGAAAATATATAACATTAAAAAATAAATAAATTAATAAAAATACCTGAAAACATGGTACAACATGATCACTTCCTTGAAAAAGTACAAAAACAAAAACTGAACACATACCTTTAATATAACCACTCCTAAGAGACTTTACAAAAGCATGAGGAAAATATCTCAGGGGTAAGCTTAAGCATAGTGAACTCTACAAAGTTGTACTTAATGTGACAAATGAAATTAGCTATAAAGATGAGCCATTATTCAAACTGAGTAAATTATTTGGTAGCTTCTTTGCTGCTTATGCAAGTTATCACAGTTGATAGATTAAAGTTAAAAATAAAACAGTTATTTGGTCATAATGTAAAGTCATTCAAATAATTATAAATAAAAATATTTTTAAGTTAAAAATATTTTTTAAACATTTTTATTTTGTTTATTTGTGTGTACCTATATCAGTGTGTAGTTAGGTGAAAAAGTCCCTGAAGCTAGATGCCAGATAACCCAGTAGGTGATCCTGGTGCTTTACATGAGTGCTTGGATCAAACACAAGTCCACTACAAGAGCAATAGATGCTTTCAATTCCATAGACACCTCTTTAGGCCCTTAAATGTACATATTTTATTTTAGATTTATTATTACAGTATGTATATTTGTTTGTGTGCATTTATTTCTTTGCTCTCTCTGTCTATATCTCTCTGTCTCTTCTCCTCTCCTCTCCTCTCCTCTTCTCTCTCTCTCTCTCTCTCTCTCTCTCTCTCTCTCTCTCTCTCTCTCTCTGTCTCACTCTCTCTCTCTCTCAATAAAATTTTAAGAGTTGGTATTCTTCTACTGTGGAGTCCAGAGAACAAACTTAGGCCATTAGCATTAGTGTCAAACCCTTTTACCACTGGAATCATCTCACTAGCCCACTAGCAACCAAAATATTTAAATATTTAAATAGTTTCTTTATGTAACTGAGAAGTAAGTGTACATTATTTTGTGTGCAAAACAAATTCATTGTTTCCATTATTAAAATATATTCATTAAATAAAGTATAATTTTCTAATCCAATACCTTGTAATTTCTTAAACAATCAAACTTATACAAAACTGAAATATTGTTAATTCTGCATTAAGGTTTGATATATTTTTTATATATTTTGAGGAAGTTGCTTGCTGGTTGTTTTTCACAGTAATTTTCAAAACACATTTCTACTAATTTTCATTTAACTAACACTATACAACACTCACCTTTTCTCCATGTATTTGCCAGTAGTAGCATCATTTGCATTTACGATCAGAAAGTCTGCCATCAATAATACAGCTCATAGAACTAACATGGCACATAGAAACCTTAGATTGAGTCTCAGCATATATCAGGCATGATGATCCATACCATCAATTCTAGGTCTTAGAAGGTAGAGGCAGAAAGATTGGAAATTATTGGACATTTTGGGCAATAGAGTCAGTTCAAGGTCAATCTAGTCTATATGAGAGTCTACAAGAAAAAAAAAACTAACATATTATGTTATGATAGTTTCCTTTTCAGTACATGCATGTTTAGAGATGTTGAAACTTTTTTAATTTGTTGGACATTCTTAACTTTTTTCTTAAAAGATGTTTCTCATGCCTCTTGTTTCCCTTTAGGTAAGTTTTTCTTTTTGCTATTCCATTTTCCAGTTACTTACCAATTTGAAAATGTCAATATTTAGCTCATATATGATTTATAAATATTTTCTCCTAATCTTAATATTTTCTCCTTATGCTAGGTTGTTGTCTTTGGTGTGTTTTCTCCTGTTTTGTTATGAAGATTTTTTTTGTTTTTTGTGATCCCACCTAAAAACATTTGCTTTTGTTTCCTCAATTTGGGGTCCCTCAAGAAATCATTTTCTAGATCAGTGCCAAGAAAATTTCCCTTAAGTTTTTCCTTAGTAGGTTTGCAGTTTCAAGTATTCTGCTAGTAATATCTTCTACTGAAGGCTTTCTTTATTCCCCATTATGTGTTTATGACAACTTTATTAAAATTAACTTGATCATTAAAATAAATATGTTTCTGGACTTATTGTGTGGTACAGAAAATTCTATTGCTAGTAATGTGTTTATCAGTAGGTTGAAATGTATATTTACTCTTGGCTTCATTTCAAAAAGCCACAATAGCCAAGATGTAACAATTGACGTGCCAAGCATGTGAAAAATATTCATATACAAATGCACACATGTATGCACATATATGTAGGGATAATCTACCAAAAGGCAAGAGATGAAAAAAGGGAAGCAATACAGTGATGATTAAAAGGACAATATTCAGTGAGACTGAAGAGACTTAATTTCATTGATCTAATCAAAGACATGTTAATCATTTTTGTTATACATTACATCTAAAAATTGAAAACAATAAATTTTTAACGTTATAATTGTAAAACAATGATATTGATTAGGTGACTGTTGAGTGTCATGCCTGTTAGATGTCAGTAATCACCACTGAATCTTTCCGCATTTATTGCATGGATTATAACATCACATTGTACCCTCCAGTAAACATACATATTAATTCTGAAGAGAATAACAAGTTATAAAGTTGTATTTTGCAATTATATATTTTCATCTAATATGTCAAACTCACCAACGTATATTACCTGCATTTTGAACTTACAGTTGTTATGCACTACTTCTTTCCTGCATACATTATCTTATGATTACTGGTTGCTCTTGAATCGTGATCCTGTATTTTCTTATTCTATAGTTTAACCTTTAAAGAGTACTGAGATAATTGAATAAAAGAGAGGAGACAAACAGAACAGCATCATCAAAATCTCCACTCCTGGTACCCATGGGATTAAATTAGCTGCCTTTAATTAAGTATTACTGAATATTATTTGCTTGTTTATGTATTGTCATGTATGCTTGCTTTATAAAGAATGATTGGTCTACCCCGTGTAAGGTCAGGCTCACTTATGTTTAGTCACATGGTAAAATGAAAGCTATTATCAATGCTACTGGGTTTCATCGAGGTGGCCATTTACTCATTGTATTTTGGTTGAAATGAATGTAATAATTTATAATATTTTTCACTACAAAGAGAAAAATCAAGTTGTAATATACATCCATATGTACCATGGAAAACCAGGCCATCCACTTCTGCATCCATCATATCTCATTAAAGAAACAGTTCACATGGATTATTTATAAATTAAAAGTTTAAATAACAGAGTTAGAGTGATGGCTTAGTTGTAGCAGCAGTTACTGTGACAGCATGAGAATATAAGCATGGATCAACATAAATCACACACACACACACACAAATACAGATTATACACACATACACTAAATATTAAAAAAACCTTAAAACGTAAAGAGAGAAGTAGTTACCCAAAGTAGCATCTTTTCCTGTTACCCATGGGGTTATCAGTCTCATTGCTCAAACTTCCTAGGTGCTGCCTTGACTTCTTGATTTGACATCTGAGTTCTTGCGTTAGTTTTTGTTGCTGTCATTTTCTCAGCTGTATTCATGCTGGCACTGCTCTAAGCAATCTTTTCTAGGAGGCAAGCTTACAGGAGGAATGCAAACCTTCTGTCCAATTATGTTACAATAGCAAGAAGAACAGATTCACACACTCACTTTCCTGCTTTACTATACTTCTGCACATTTATTCAGTTCATCATATTTCTCCTCTATTTAATGAACTGACAAAATTTCCCTGGAGACTGATCAAGAGATATTTTGAATAATTCTTTATTTTCAACCTAAGTTTCCATGTACTTTCTTTAGGATAGATGTTTCTTTTATAGGAAAATTCCTGGGGATTAAGTGTTAGATAATAACATTAATTTTAATTTCTTAAATTATATTTGTAAACTTCTGAGACAAGGTTTCAATTATCACAGGCTGATTTGAACTCTCTAGAGATGAGGGGGAACTCTCACCTCTGACCTTCCTCCTTACACTTTTCCAGTGTTGTAATTCCAGCACCACTATTTCCCATTTCTGTGGTTCTAAGGATTAAACCCAGGCTTTCGTGAATGTTTTCAAAGCACTGTACTAGCTGAGGTATAAGTCTCCTTGACTTCTTTATTTATAATCCTAGGGAACACTTCTTACTCAAAGAAATACATTTTGAAACCCCTCAATAATCAATAGTTTATATAAGGTAAGTCTTAGAAGGAAAGTAGATACACTTTAAAGCTTCTGATTTTACACATATTATATGGGTTAACGTCCTTATACTGGGTTCACCACCACACAAACAATGTTGACTTTGATATAAAACTGTTACAGTTTGTTTTAGTTCCTAAGAAAAATTAAGAGATAATTAGAGTGTTACATCTACAAGATTACCTCTGAGAAAGATTATGAGAGATGTAAAAGAATTTTTTAAGTAAGTAAAGATAGGAAAGATTACCTCTGAGAAAGAGTATGAGAGATGTAAAAGAATTTTTTATGCAAGTAAAGATAGGAAAGGCATACATAAGGAGAAACTATATTACAATAAATTGCCTCTAGAAGCTTATGATTTAGCAAAATAGGTTCATGCATACTTCCAACAGGCTGAATAAAGAGTTTTTTGTCAAGAGGTGACAATTCAGATCTTAGCAAAGATCCTTAGCAAAGAGCTGTCCATTTCTTCTAGGTTTTCCATTTTTGTGGAATATAGATTTTCAAAGTATGACCTGATAATTCTCTGGATTTCCTGGCAGCCTGTTGTTATATTCCCCTTCTCATTTCTAGTTTTGTTGATTTGGATACTCTTTCTCTCCTTTTTGGGTAGTTTGAATAAGGGTTTAAGTCTTTGCTGGGGAGGAGATAAAGAGATGTGGAGAAGAGAGAGTGACCGGAAGGGGTGGGAGGGGGAAGGGAGCTGGAACAAGGATATACGTGGATAAAAAATATGACTTTATTCATAATAAAAAAAAGATCTTAGCAGAGAGTTTGTTTGCTCCACTAAAAATTCTATACTTCATTTGATTGGTGACAGTTGGATGACACAGATTTGTTAAATAGAGGAAAAAGAATATAGAAATACTGACATGTACAGAGTAATCTCCTATAGTATTTTAACAGGTAGGTAGAAAAATGGAACAAGATAGGGTATTTTTGTTTCATTATATAACAAAACATTACCCACAAATAAACTACTTGAAAGAAAATGTTTATTTGACTTTTGGTCTTAAGGTTTCAGTTCATGATAGACTGATTTCATTAATTCCAGATTAGGGTGAGTAGGAACATGTATAGGGAATGTTGTTCATTTCATAGTGCCTGGAAAATAATTGGAAGGGCCAGTGGAAGAAAAATGTGAGGCAAGGAAAAAGGAAGGGGAAAGAGAGAGCTAAAGAGCTTTGGTACAAGATACTCATTTCAAAGTTTGCTCCCAGATGATCTAAGAACACAAGCCAAGCCATATTTTCTAATTTCTCATTCACTTATTCACTCATCCATGGATTAATTCATTGATGAAATTAGCACATTAATGATTCAATCATATCCCAAGAGTGGGATTATATCTTCATCTTTTAGATAAGTTAATAGCTTAGCACATATAAACAATAGCACAGAGGCAGTCTGAGAAGTTATTTAAAATATAGGACTATAAAGTGAGCATGATTATTGGATGTATGATTGCCTGAAGTGTATAATTCAATGGCTTGACTATGTGCTATTAACAAAACAATAACTCATGAGTTTATTTAGCTTGATTTTTGGAAGTACTCTGGTCAAAATCCTTATAAGAATCCTGAGAACATTCTGGGTAAGTAAACCAAGATCTGAATCACTTCTCTTTAGTAGTCTAAATGACAGAAAAATTTTCCAGGTCCTATTGTCAGAAAAGAGTAACAGGATGACTGTGGACAAAAATAATGATAGAACTAGATTGATTCATTGAATATTTGATATAATTAAAGCAGCCCTGGTTCTGAGTCCACACATCACAATAGTAAGAACTGGCAACCCTTTGAGACAGTCATAAGGGGAACTGCACACTGGAGATCTCAACCTATAAAAAGTAATCATAAGGATATATTCCTTATGTATGTAACCAAAATAATGGAAGAAGTCTGTAGACCAGTAGGGAACAAATAAGCTTACTGTTTGAAAGAAAAGGAAGGAGCTGTGAACTTCTTGAGTGTTTACAGGAAAGGTGATGAGATTTCCTGTCAGTATAGAAGGACTGTCCTGATGACAAGGACCACTTAATTGTAATATGAATGTGTACCCACAGCAGGGATTACAAGTAGACACCAGTAGAAGCTCAGCCTTCTAAGGGAGCTGGGAATAAAAAACGGAGTCCTTATGCGTATACATCAAAGACTTTACCTACTGAGCTATCTTTCAGAACCATAACTGCAATATTTCTTATAAGTGTAATCAGAATTTTCTGAGAACACTAATGAACAATTATGACACAGGCATTATGATAAAATCTGTAAGTTTGTGCATGTAAAGTTGTAAGTATTGCCCTTGAAATTTAAATGTTTAAGAAGCACTATCAGATCAAGCTTTGGGAGTACATGCCTGTACTCTGATCATTCAAGAGGTGGAGGCAGGAGTATTTCAGAGCTGGGTTGCCAGATTGCACAGTGTAGAATACTCTTCTCTTAATAAAATAAGGAAAAATTAAACAAGAATGCCTTGTTGGTAGAGAACATGCATAAAGTCTTAAGTTTAAAAAGTAAAGAAAAAGCACCACTTGATTTAATTTTCACCATGCTTATGTTGATTGTTAATATTACCTTAATTTATTATGCTCCCTTAAATAATAAGATGACTTATTTACATTAACCAAGTTTTGGTCAGTTGGGTTTTTTTATGTGCCATATTTTTTAAAAATATTAATTATAACACAGTTATCTCCTTGTTCTCAAATGATGCAAATTTAATCTTCAAAAGTAATCAAGACATATTAAAACTACTATTAGTCTTACTGATATTGGAAGCCCTCTGGGGAAATTTTAGCAGTACTTAAATGTGTGAATCTTAATTCTGGAGCAGACAGGCTTTATTGGTGTGAGTCTATTGTTTGTAGCTTAATTTGCACTGTGACCAGACATGTATGTGAATGGTAGGAAATCCTTGGTTTATGATCTATACCATATGAATAATCTTCATAAAGGCTCTTTGCATGTCAACCATTGTTCTAATTATTGCTGACAATTTATGTGTATATATATGTGTACATACACATATATATACATACATCTATCTATATAATACACATATATATCTATATGCACATATGAACAATTTTAACTCTTTTTATCAAGCATATAAAACTTAACCTTCTTATCTTATCTAGTACTTTGAAACATGTATGGAAAAACTTATCTTACATTTTTGAGGTTACTATCATGCCTTTATTTTCTTTAAATTGCAGTTATATTACTATTGGAATGTAGAACAATTGGCTATCTAAAACTTTTACCAGTACAAAAAAGTATCCTCATGTCAATTATTCCCTGATACTCACTAACTACCAGGGCTACTCTTCAGATACTTTTGATGTGACATAATCTCTTTCTTCCTTTTTGGCATATAGTTATTTATGTTAACAATGTATCATTGATATTGCTGACATTTGTTTTATAACAGTATTGAACTAAGTTTCCTTAATGTAATTCTCCAATTGTCTATGAATAGACCCTTCAAAATTTCATCTGCTTTTAACCTGCCCTATGCGGATGTCCCTCACACACGTTGGTTTAAACTTTTTCCTATTTTTATTACTTTCAGCACTAGACTTGTAAACTATGCATGCTTTTAGAACCCTAGCTATTACATAAAATAGACTTCCTTATGGACTTCATTACATGTTCCATACATGCACAATTTACAATTTAGTACATGAATTTTTTTCTGTCTTCATTTTTTCATACTGTGATTCATACTGTGTATTAAGTCTGAGGTCACATTCAGTTTAAAAAAAAAAAACTTTCCATATCAAATGATTATCAAATGATGGTTACAGGCTAATTTTATTTTCTATAGTCACTTTCTGTTTATGAGATATAGTAGCTAGAGAATAGACAGATAATAGATAAAGGATAAATGATAGAAGTTAAATGAGATGCATAGATAATAAATAAATAGCTAATAAATAGCTAGCATATAAATGAAGGATAAACGAAAAGACAGAGGCTAGAAATACAGAAAAAAAATGCCCCTATATGCATATATTGGTCATAC
The DNA here is from genome assembly GCA_004025045.1 of Sigmodon hispidus. Lineage (NCBI taxonomy): Eukaryota > Metazoa > Chordata > Mammalia > Rodentia > Cricetidae > Sigmodon > Sigmodon hispidus. The sequence goes on along the minus strand of PVIH01006203.1, from coordinate 11,541 downwards.
AAGGCAAAAATCCATATTCTGAGACAATGTCATAGGTTTTATTACCATGGTGTTAAATCATTAACACAAGGTATGTATAATTGAGGCCTGCTCTTTGACAGGTACCATACTGAATTTAAATAGACTCAATAGATATAAAATGGCAAATGTGCAGGGGAATCTTATGACATAGAAGAAGTGCACTACCATTCTGTTTTATTTCTGTTAATGCAATAAAATACCATGACAAAAAGTGTTTACTCAGCTTATAATTCCAGGTTACAGTCTATTATTATAAAGAAGTCAAGCAAAACAAAGAGGCCCAAAATATTCAATGGAAAACAGATAGTATCTTTAACAAATGATGTTGGCATAGCTAGATGGTAGTGTGTAGAAAAATGCAAATAGATCCAAGCCTATTACCCTTCACAAAACTCAAATACAAGTGGATCAAAGACCTCAACATAAACCCAGTCACACTGAACTTGATAGAAAAGAAAGTGGGAAATACCCTCCAACACGTTGGCACAGGCGACCACTTTCTAAATAATAACACCAGGAGCACAAACACTAAAAACAATAATCAATAAGTGAGATCTTCTGAAGCTGAGAAGCTTCTATAAAAGCAAGGACACAATCAATGAGACCAAAGGACAGCCTAAAGAATGGGAAAAGATTTTGAGCCACCCTACAAGGGACAGAGGACTGATCTCTAAAATATGTAGAGAACTCAAGAACCTAGGGCACAAAACCTTGAATAACCCAATCAAAAAATGTGGTTCAAAACTTAAAAGGAAATTCTCAGCAGAAAAATTACAATTCGCTGAAAGGCACTTGAAAAAGAGCTTGACATCTTTAGCCATCAGAGAAATGCAATCAAAACAACTTTGAGATACCACCTGACACCTGTCAGATTGACTAAGATAAAAGGCAGATGACAGCCTATGCTGGAGAGGTTGCGGAGTAAGGGGAACACTCCTCCATTGTTGGTAAGAGTGTAAGCTTGTTCAGCCACTCTGGAATGCAGTATGGCAATTTCTCAGAAAATTGGGAATCAATCTCCTCAAGGATCTAGCAATACCATTTCTTGGTTTATACCCTAAAGAAACACAGTTGCACTCCAAAGGCATTAGCTCACTATGTTCATAGCAGCATTATTCGTAATAGCAAGAACGTGGAAACAACCTAGATGCTCCTCAACTAAAGAATGAATTAACAAACTGTGGTACATCTATACAATGGAGTACTACTCAGCAGTAAGAAAAAAATGATATCCTAAAATTTGCAGGCAAATGGATGGATTTAGAGAATACCCTCCTGAGCGAGATATCTCAAACCCAGAAAGATAAGCAGGGCATGTACTCACTCATAGTGGACTCCAAACAAAAAAAGCAAAAAAGCAAAGCTGTAAACCACAACCACTGAACAGCTTGGGATCTGAAATACCTTGGACTGACACCTTGGATCCCACTTCCTCTAGGGGAACACATGACTCAGTCTTGATGTTGAGGGGAGGAAACTGGATCTCCTAGGAGTAGAGGCTGAACTAAGCCACTTTGGGACCTTTGGACCTCCTCCCCTTGCTGGGGAGGATATGGGGAGATGTGGAGAAGAGAGATTGACTGGGTGGGGTGGGAGGGGGAAGGGACCTTTAATAAGCATAAACACGGTTAAAATGTGACTTTATTCATAATAATTTTTTTTTAAATCTCACTGTGGTCTTAAATTGCACATTTGTAATAACTAATGCAATTGAGTGTATCTTCTTTAATTTTCATATCTTCTTTGGTGATTTGCTTTTATAAACAATGTCATTGCTTGTACTGAGTTATTTTCTTGCATTTAGGAACTCTCTAGTGTACTCTAATTTTAATAACAAAACAATAATATTGTTCATATATGTGACTTGTAAAATTATCTTCTAGTATACATGTCTCTTTCAGGTTTTATGAGTACTTTTCACAGATCACAATCTTTAATGTGGATGACAATTATATTTACCAATTCAAATTCAAGCCTAAGGGAAAGATTCTTGCACAAACTAGAATGAGGTAGGTGTCATGATAATAGCAAGTGTAGATGATGGAATATATCACATTTCCCTAAACATGTAGGTATTTACATAAATATATAGGTGTTGATATTCATTCAACTTTAGAAAGACTAATCAAATTTTACTATATGCAAATATAAAGTTAATGTAAAAACAGTTCTTTACACAAAATGAAGAGAAACAAACATGTATTATTTATGTTATATAAATTTGAAAAAAAATTGAATAAACGTTTATAAATGTTGGCTCCAAAATTTCTTAACTGTGAGAGACCACACTCTTCATCTGTGTTCTTCTGAAAATAAATTATCTAGAATATTCTAGTAAAATATTGAGAGCTGGCTGTTAATAATTATTGGTATTTCATTTTGTAAACAAGATATATAAAATAGCAGAAAATTATTTTAAGAAACATGCTATTTTATGTAAGCAATTTAATAATAAATATAGTGAATATAATGAAATTTTTATTGTAGCTGTATGAGAAGCAATTTAAAATATCAGCCATGTCTGTGTGTCTCTCCAATGTGCATTGAATCTGATTAAAATTTTATTAAATATTGTACTGTAATCCAGAAAAATAAAATGCAACCATCAGTACTATCTCGCTACAATGGGGTGAGGAATTCTTGGTGGCAAAAGAGCCACTATCACCAAGCAACCACAATTGGGCAGTCTGTATGCCAACCTTGAGTGCTAATCCAGCAGATGTCTCATGTTATCATGACAACAGACAATATAAAAATATATTTTCTTGCTACATTTGACATACAGTATAAATAATGCAAATTCTAAACATAATTGTATGGTAAATAATTCTTTACATGTTACTTTTTGGTACTGTTTATATGTTTCATGAGGAGAGTGTTGTTTTCACTAATTTTATTATTTTCAGCCATGCCAGCTTATTGATACACTGTATGCTTTCAATGAGAGAACATTTCACTAAATAAATAAATGATAGATGAATTAATAAATGAAGTAATCAAATAATTAATTAATTAAAAGAACAATGGGTTTGTTATAATCTTTCTTTTCTGCTTAAAATGCTTGTGAGATGTAGAGAAGAGAGAGTGACTGGAAGGGGTAGGAGGGGAAGGGAGCTTGAACAAGGATATACATGGATAAAAAATATGCCTTTATTCATAATAAAAATGCTTGTGGGTTATAATCAATCTAATTGTGGTATAGAATACAATTCTTGTGTCAAATAATTTTTAAATGTGCATATTCTTCCAAGTTTTCTAACATTTTATATTTCAGCACAGTTGTTAGGCTCATATTTTTCTTCTAAAACACATCAGCAATGTTTACCACAGATGAAAATGTTCATCTTTAAAGCTACATAGAGGGCTTGTAGAATAGTTTTATTGAAAGCATGCTTGCCCCACATACACAAGACTTTCAGCCAGTCCATAACCCTACATAAACCAGGCATATTGGTTTGAATCTTCAGTCTAAGCACTTGGGTGCTTGGGTGGAGGAATTAGACAAATTAGAAGTTCAAAGTCAGGGAGGTTTATGTGTAGTTCAATACTGACCTGGGAAAGAATTCCATCACCACCACGGTTCTCAAAATAAGATAAAGTACAAATAAATAATTCATTTGGAGTCCTTTTTACTTTTTAATTTTATTATATTATTGCAGTAAGTGAGTAAATTCTTCTCAGGTACATGTAACTCCCTTTGCCTCAATAATGTGTCCTCAACATTCAACCTGAATTTTGCTGATGTGTTTCATTTCAATTATTGAGCCATTTACCTTTTTGGCAGAGGTACATTGCTTCCTGCCAAGTAATTTAGAAAGCTAGAAGAAATTCCAGTTGGGAGTCAAGGAGAACTGGATCGGGTGCCAAGTATTCTTTTCCTATCAAATGAAGAAGCTGGTAAATGAGAGTGAATTTTGCACATCTTGCTAGCAAGAACAATTGCAATTCAAAGACACAAAGCTCAGTTTTCCCCAGGCAGAAACATAACATTCCCTTTGCAACTCCATTTCTCAATGTGCACCTTGACTCAGAGGAGCTGTCCAGGCAGAGAAGATATGTGAGCAAGTGGAATGACATTTCTTTTTTGCACTGATATATATTCAGATAATGTAATCAGCGCATTGCTAGAACTATCCATGGACACATTCTCAAATTTTCTATATCTCTTTAAATGCTTCCCACCAGTATCTCTAGCTTAATTGTTAGCAATTGAATTTTTACAAAGTACTGCATAAAGTTGGAAAATAAGTAATTGCCCATACATATGCATCACTGTGATTTTATTTAAAAGCAAAATGAATAGCATCAGATGATCATGCTTTGTAGAATTGCAGAATTAAATTACAAACCATGATTTAAAAGTTGATAACAAATAAGAATGAGAAAAAAAGGAAGAGAGAGAGAAAGAGAGAGAGAGAGAGAGAGAGAGAGAGAGAGAGAGAGAGAGAGAGAGAGAGAGGGGGGGGGGGGGCAATTTTACATCAGCAGTAATGTTGTTTGGATTATAATAAAAATGGTATGAGTAAATTATGGTTTTAAATCTCCTTGGGTATTGGATAATTTATGGTGGAATTCAATCCAATCAGTTGCAGAAAATCTTATTTTAGAGGAACAAACCCAGTGTGTACCTATGTCACTGGAGAAAACTGCAAAAGCACTTTCTTTTTTTTTCTTCTTTATTTATTTTGTATTTATCAAGAAAAACAGTAAAATGAAGTTAAAATGCTGATAAGTTAACAATAACTATGAAAAAAAATCATAAGTATGACTTATCAAGGGTGATAATGCAAATAAGATTACTACACTTATATTTACTTTGTGTTCAGCTTTCCCTCTGAATTTTTTCTTTTCCATTCCTGTATATCCTTATTCAAGGTCCCTTCCTGCTCCCACCACATCAGGTCATTTTTTCTTCTCCACAACTCCCCATCCCCTCCCTGGGCAGGGAGCAGAGAGTCCTATGGTCACAATGACCCAATAATGCTTAGATAGATCTCCACTCCTGGCAAATCCAATTTTGTCCCCCCTCCTTCAAGACTGAGTCAGGTGCTCCTATACTTGGAGTGGGATCCGAAGGGTCACTCCAGGGTGTTTCTGATCCCAAGCTGATCAGTGGTTGTGGTTTGCAGCCTGAGCATGCTTGGCTTTTTTCTTGTTTGTTTGATTAGAGACCACTAATGAGTGAGTACATCCCCTGCTTATCTTTCTGAGTTTGTGATACCTCGCTCAGGAGGATATTCTCCAAATCCATCCATTTGCCTGTGAATTTTAGGATATCGTTTTTTCTTACTGCTGAGTAGTATTCCATTGTGTAGATGTACCACAGTTTGTTAATCCATTCTTCAGTTGAGGGACATCTAGGTTGTTTCCAGGTTCTTGCTATTACAAATAATGCTGCTATGAACAGAGTTGAGTTAATACCTTTGGAGTGTGAATGTCCCTCTTTAGGGTATACACCCAGAAGTGGTATTGCTGAGTCCTTGGGGAGATTGATTCTCAATTTTCTGAGAAACTGTCATATTGCATTCCAAAGTGGCTGAACAAGCTTACACTCCCACCAACAATGGAGGAGTGTTCCCCTTGCTCCACATCCTCTCCAACATAGACTGTCATCTGTGTCTTTTATCTTAACCAATCTAACAGGTGTTAGGTGGTATCTCAAAGTTGTTTTGATTTGCATTTCTCTGATGGCTAAAGATGATGAGCACTTTTTCAGGTGCCTTTCAGTCATTCGTAGTTCCTCTGCTGAGAATTCCCTTTGTAGATCTGTACCCCATTTTTTGATTGGGTTATTCAAAGTTTTGGACTCTAGATTCTTGAGCTCTTTATATATCTTAGAGATCAGTCCTCTATCATTTGTAGTGTTGGTGAAAATCTTTTCCCATTCTGTAGGCTGTCATTTTGTCCTATTGACAGTGTCCTTGGCTTTGCAGAAGCTTCTTAGCTTCAGGAGATCCCACTTATTGATTGTTGATCTTAGTGTCTGTGCCACTGGTGTTATATTTAGGAAGTGGTCACCTGTGCCAATTTGTAGAAGTGTATTTCCCAATTTCTTTTCAATCAAGTTCAAAGTGGCTGGGTTTAAGTTGAGGCCTTTGATCGACTTGAATTTGAGTTTTGTGCGGGGTGACAGGCTCGGATGTATTTGCATTTTTCTACAACTTCCATCCAGCTATGCCAACATCATTTGTTAAATATACTATCTTTTTTCCATTGATTGTTTTGGGCCTCTTTGTCAAAGATCAGGTGTTCATAGGTTTTTGGGTTAATGTCTGGATCCTCAATTCTATTCCATTGGTCCACAAGTCTGTTTTTATGCCAGTACCAGGCTGTTTTTATTACTGTAGCTCTATAGTATAGCTTGAAGTCAGGATTGGTGATACTTCCTGTGGTTCTTTTGTTGAGTAAAATTGTTTTGGCAATCCTGGCTTTCCTGTCATTCCAAATGAAATTGAGTATTGTTCTTTCAAGGTCCAAAAAATATCGTGTTGGGATATTAATGGGCAGTGCATTGAATCTGTAGACTGCCTTTGGTAGAATTGCCATTTTTACTATGTTGATCCTACCTATCCAGCAACATAGGAGAGCTTTCCATTTTCTGATATCCTCTTCAATTTCTTTCTTCAGTGATTTAAAATTTTTGTCAAATAGGTCTGTTACTTCTTTGGTTATAGTTACTCCAAGGTATTTAATACTATTTGCAGCTATTATGAAGGGTAATGTTTTTCTTATTTCTTTTTCAGTTTTTCTATCTTTAGTGTATAGAAGGGCTACGGATTTCTTTGAGTTAATCTTGTATCCTGCTACATTGCTGAAGGTGTTTATCAGCCGTAGCAGTTCCTTGGAAGAATTTCGTGGGTCACTTATGTATACAATCATGTCATCTGCAAATAGAAATAGCTTCACTTCTTCTTTGCCAATTTTTATCCCCTTAATCTCTTTTCGTTCCCTTATTGCTTTAGCTAAACCTTCAAGAACTATATTGAATAGATAAGGGGAGAATGGACATCCTTTTCTAGTTCCTGACTTTAGTGGGATTGCTTTGAGTTTTTCTCCATTAAGTTTGATATTGGCTGTAGGCTTCTTTTAAATCACCTTTATTATGTTTAGGTATTCTCCCTGTATTCCTGATCTCACCAGGGCTTTAATTATAAAGGAGTGTTGGATTTTGTCAAAGGCTTTTTCCGCATCTAAGGATATGATCATGTGGTTTTGTTCCTTTAGTTTGTTTATATGATTGATAACATTTACAGTTTTTAGTATGTTAAGCCAGCCCTGCATTTGTGGGATGAAGCCTACTTGGTCTTGGTGGATGATATCTTTTATACATTGTTGTATACGGTTTGCCAAAATTTTGTTGAGAATTTCCGCATCAATATTCATGAGGGAAATGGGTCTCTAATTCTCCTTCTCTGTTGTGTCTTTCAGTGGCTTGGGTATTAGAGTAATAGTGGCCTCATAAAAGGAATTTGGCAATATTCCTTCAGTTTCTACTGTGTGAAGTAGTTTGAGGAGTGATGATAGTAATTCTTCTTGAATGTCTGGTAGATTTTGGCACTGAAACCTATCGCGGTAAAAACCTGCCGTGAGATATGTTTTAAATGGGGTTTATTTTGTGAAAATCGCTTACAAAACAGAACCGGTTTAAAGAGAAGATGAGAGGATAAGGTTGCAGCATGCTGGAGCCTTTTCTAAGGAAGATTCCTCATCCCCACACCATATGTCTGAACTCCCGCGCACCTGGGCCGAATTGCGCACCCGGTCGGGAACTCTCACGAGAGAATGACGGCTTCCTGTCCTGGTCCTCTCCCTCGAAGGTCTACTTCCGGAATCCTTTCCAGTTAACCATGCCCCGCTCGACTCCAATCCTATGACGTGATCGTTCACATATATAGTTCCTGATTTCCCACTACATCTCCCCGTTTTGTCTAAATAGGAAGGTTCTAAACTAGGTATAAAACTACATACTATAGGAATCATCATAAGACGGTGTCTGGGAAAGAGAAAGTTACTAACATAAGTGAGGTCAAACTACTGCTAACAAACAACAACTACAAAGTACAATTTAATATCTAAAATGTTGATGCGAGAAAATGCACAGGGATTGCTTTAATGCTGTTTATCTTAAACAATAGAGTTCTAACACTTGAGTGTCTTTGCTGAAATATGAAGTAATAATAACCTCAACTATCTAATCTTCAACACTGTCAAGACCTGAGAAGGAAAATATATGTCTAAAGTTGGAAGCATGAAGTAACTTCTAGAATTTAGGAGAAGACAACGTCAGTTAACTACCTGGACAGTCATCCACCACTTCTCTGTATAACGGGAGCATCCATCCTTGTGGTTACTGGCCTAGGATATCTGACAAGTTTCCATAGAAGCTAGGCAGGCTTTGGCAGTCTCTATCCCTCATCCTGCAGGTCCATTTCGGACAGTGAGCACGCTGACAGCAGTAGGGGCAAGTGCAGTCCTTTTGCCCCTCAGGCCATTATTCACCAAACAAGATAATCTCTTTGCAAGATGTCTGTGATGCTCAACACCACCTTGAGAAAGGAATGGTGATGCCAGGAGTTGTCATGTCTCTCAAGGCCAAATTTGAGATAACAAAATCTTGAATGCCATATTCTCTCTGTCTATGAAGTGGTTGAAGACACCTATCTATTGGGTGTATTCTAACATGTTTCCGAAAAACCTGAGTATTCTGCCTTTTAGGTGATAAATCTGAATAACCATAATCTGCAATCCCAATCAACCAAGAAAGTGAGGCTAACATTGTAAAAATAGGCATTCCAAAATGAGTGTACAGCTCCTCCAAATGATTTCAAGTATAACAATCTTAGGAAAATTGACCAAAATACACATTTTTTATCAAATGACAACAATATCCTAACTATATATCGTTATATATAAAAATATATCTAAACAGATTCATATAAAACAACTTGTGTGTATAGTACAGCATATGTTATGACTGTCATAAATAATTAGAGGTAGAAATTGCATTATGGAAATGACAATGCACTTAATACACATCAATGTGCAAAATATTTTAGACAGAGGTAGACACGTGCAAAATAGGGCAATTATACATTCAACTTTGCATCAATATATATTATCCCAATGAGACATATAGATTAATTTCCCATTTGTGTCAATATACAAGCATTCATACCATGTTCAACTTTGTATCAATATACATATTATCTAAATCAAACATATATATTGATTTCCCATTTGTATCAATATACAAACATTTGTACCATGTCAATTCATTTTTCATTCATCCTTTGGTTAATAGTTGTTTGCAAGTATAATGATCTCCTATCTATTCCTTTTCTTTCTCTCTCTCTCTGTCTCTCTCTCTCTCTCTCTCTTTTTATAATATCATCCTATCCTCTACCCAAGATTAACTTATAACAATTGTACCAAAATGATAATTGACCATAACCCTCCCTTGGATGACCAACTTATCGAGAAAGGGACGTAGTTCTTTCATTGAGTTGCTTCATGCTAGCTTGTGGGTGACAGTATCTCTGTGGAGTCCTGTAAACTAAACAATGGTTAAATCCGAATGAAGTAACTATAAACATATATATATATATATATATATATATATATATATATATATATATATATATATATAAAACCATTCCACAAATGTCTATATCCATTCTCATTGTACTGAGTGAGTCCATCTGAAATATTTGCTAAAGATATGATAAGAAACTATCTTAAGACTGTCCTGATTGGTCTATACCTCAAAAGTGATCACTGAGTGACAATCAGCAGGTTCCTTCTTACTCTGTCTCAATGTGTTTTTTTTTTCTGGTGGGGGCCCCATCTTCCTTCTGTATGCCTTGTAGAGTGCTGGTAGGAGAAATTGTTTTTAGTGATTAAGGATCCAATGGATATAATCAACTGAAGATATTGAACCACCAGAAAGTATTGTGTGCAGAAAAGATTTCTAAAGTAAGAGAGTAAAAAATGCAGAAAGGAGTAAGATTTAAAATTTAAAATAAAAGTGAGATATGATTGGTCCCTATATATTTCAACTATTTTCTGTCCCACTTCAGGTGGCTTTTTTGATGTGAGACAGAGTTTTAAAGTTTTATTTACCAATACGCTTGGGTTCAGAGAGGGAGAAAGCCACTTGCTCTACCTCCAAAGCCAGCCTTTTTTGTTACCAAACCAGGACCTCCTTTATATATATATATATATATATATATATATATATATATATATATACATAATCATTAGATATAGATGTACAGTTGTGAGAATAGAGAAATTACCCTTAGTGCCTGTCAGTGTAAGGTGTATTTGTAATTCCCTGTAGTCTTTTTAACATTTCAAAAGTCTGAGCATTCAGCATCTTTTTAGCTTTGTAAAGAGAGTTGTATCCATTCTTCTGTAAAAACAAAATTAAGACCCTGCCCCACCTTAATTAAGTGAATGTTCCTTACCACATATCCAATTGTTTTATTGGCTCACGAGCCATTACTCCTCCTCAGGAGGGTTCTCCTTTTCAATTCAGTTCTTTATCAGTCTCGTTGGTACCCACATTTTCTCTTTTCCTGTGGAAACAAAAGCAAAACCCCTACTCCAACGAAGCACATGCCCTGGCTTCCATTTTGAAGCTAGTACATCTTTAAAATAAACAGGTTGATTCAACTCAGAAGTTCTTTCTATTACCCAGTGTTTCTCTGCAGCTGAAGTCCCTTTCTCATGAGCATTAAGAAAGTTTAATGTCAACAAGGCACTATGTAATCTCTCCCTAGGTTTTTTCATATCACCTTTCTGTTTAAGAAGCATCTCTTTCAAGGTGCAATGGGATCTTTCCACAACCGCTTGTCCAGTGGGGTTGTGTGGTATCCCAGTAACGTGTTTTATCTCATAATATCCAAAAATCTGCTTCATTTTCTGGGAAGCATATGCTGGAGCATTGTCAGTCTTAATTTGATCAGGAATTCCCAATATGGCCATGGCTTCCAGAACATGAGTGAGTACTGCATTAGCATTTTCAGAACTCAGGGTGGTAGCCCACTGCATTCCTGAGTAAGTGTCAATGGTATGATGAACGTTTTTCATCTTACCAAATTCCGGGAAGTGAAACACGTCCATCTGCCAAATCTCATTTCTCCTAGTACCCTTAGGATTACTCCCAGAGGGCAAGGATTGTTGATTATAAGGGAACACTTGTCACACTTGCGCAAAATTTCCTTGGCTTCTTGCCAAGTGATGGGAAAACTCTTCCTTAATCCCTTGCTATTGACATGATGCTTCTTGTGAAATTCTGAGGCTTCTACCACATTCCCTACCAATAACCGATCAATCTCATCATTACCCTGTGCTAAAGGGCCAGGAAGGCCTGAATGAGCCCTGATATGTGTTATATACATAGGATGTGTTCTATTTCTGATGATATCCTGTAGCTGTACAAACAAAAAGGTTAATTCTGTATCATCAGGAATGAAGTCAGCAGTTTCAATATGAAATACAACTCCTTCTGCATAATGA